>CAKAEH010001615.1:0-41961 GCA_916381525.1 Cercopithifilaria johnstoni | reverse complement strand
CAATAAAACTCCAAATCATTATTCAACGAGCTCCAACATCCCTTGCCTAATCAACATCTCGCAATCGGCCACAGGTAACGAGTGCTGTAAAACAAAAAGAGAAATAGCCACGTTTATTTATTACTTTAGTTAAGTTTATCAAATGTAAATATCGAATAATTCCTATATTCGAGAGAGGAAGAAGAAAACAAAGTGGAAAAGACAAAAAATGGAACTTAGTTCTCATCAAATATCCAACATAATATGCTTCTTTGTTTATTCGTTCTATAACAGCCATATTTTTTCAAATTCCCTTTAAGATAACTGAAATAAATGAGTGTATTTATCTTTTACTTTAAAATATTTATTTATTCTTATTTTTCTTACTCTCTTGCAATTACTATTTTTTAAATTTGAATATTTAAAAAATCAATAAATATTTAAAAGAGTCATTTTTTTTTTCTTTTATTTTTCTTTTCCACAATGAAAAAGAATAAAATGAGCTTTGAGAAATGGCACAAACATAAGGAAAACTTTTCTTGTTGCCAGCTATTTGTTATAAAATTTAGTGAAAGTTTGAATTCTCTCACTTAAATGATAAGAAGAAATTGTGTAATGTAGCAGCTCTATTCCTTTTTTTGATGTAAAGAAAGGAATTGAAATGATAAATGAGAATGGATAAAGTTTAATTTTATTTCGAAAAGAAGTTCACTATTATTTAACTCTAAAAATAAATAATTTTAATATCAGTACTTCTAAAGTTAAATACAAAATATGTAACAATTTTTGTTAAAAAAATTAAATTAAAAAAGAGAAAAGTTAGAATTTGATAAGATGCCAAAAGAAGAAAGAATAAATTAGAATTAGATATTGCAGAATATTAATAATACGGTCATTAAGACAATTCCTATCATAACAAACCGTAGTGATCTAATAATTGGTGAGCTTATTTACTTAAATTTGACATATCTTTAGAATGATAGCATTATTATCAGTATTTTAGTAAGTGAAAGTTATTTATTAATTTAAATATAAAACGAATGTGGATTTTTCTTTTTTGTTTTTAGTTGTAAATAATGATTCAATATTTTCAATTCTAAATTTTGCATAATTAATTAAGGTGCTAAATGTTCGAATTTATTACGTCTTGAACCACCACCTCTTAACAATAGTCGATATGTGGTTCGAGTTGATCGTAAATTTCGAATTTCTTGCATCTGCCAACAAACTTCTGTAAATTGCTTACATCTTACATGGAGGAATGAATTTGGTCATAGAATAGACGGCGAATCTTCTAATAGGTAATAAAATTATTTCATCTTCAAAGCATATTAACTTTACCCTCTGATCAATTGCAATATAATTTGATAAGATGTTAAATTACTTCAACATTTCAATGACAACATTTTATCATTAAACATTGATATGAGATAAAATTTCATTGTTTTTATTTTTGCTTCGATCCATTATGTTCCTTTACTGTATGATAGATTTTGAAATGAAATATTTCATTATATTTGATATCAAAATATTGCTTGGAAATAATTACTATAAGAATTTTAATTTATACATTACATAATTAATTTACTTTAACTTAAACTATGCAATTCTTAATTTTTTACACTTATATATTTTTAGCTTGTTTACTGTAGAATTACGAGAGCATGATTCAATGTACAAAAAATTATCACTGGTATTCAACCAAATTGCAAAACGTGATACCGGTTTCTATAGATGTGTTGCCAGGAATCCCAGAAGGATATCGGCTAACCGGAAAGTGGAACTCATTGTTGTCGGTATTAAATTTTTAATTTTATGGAAAAAAAATGGCGATCTCCTTGTTACTATTACTATTAAAATTTTTGCAACTTGCAGATAAAATATTTGCAGATGAAATTCGTTGGAAAGAAAGTAATGATGTTGTTGGAGGAATGTTGGGTGAATCATTAACCATCGATTGTGGATCTATTGGAAATCCACAACCTGAAACTCATATTACTAATCAAAATGGATTTCCACTTAATGGTTTATTTTAGCTTTTATCTCATTCAATTTTTTTTGATAAATACGAAATGAATCTGATATTAAATTAAATCGAATGATATTTGAAAATTTAAATTGTTCATCAATTAGGATATGATTTATTTAAATTTGCTTTGTCAATTAATTGCGTGGATATTTTAAAGTTATGATAAGCACATAGCCCAAAATAAAATAATTACAAAATAATTTTATAATAATAGATAAGGTCTAAAAATTTTGATGCCTATGGAAAGATGAAAGCCGTCCATAAATTTTATTCATTATTTATTTCAAAAATCTTTACACTATCACTCCATGAATTTTAAAAGTCATTCTACGATAGTGGATTCTAAGAGTGGTACAAGCTATAACCAATAAATTCTATTAGTGAAAGAATTCGGAGAAGGTCAAAGGTTTTAAATGATGAAATAACAAATCTAATTTGTTAAATTATATTATTGCATCATGTACTTCAGATTAATTAATTTACTCCATATTTTGTTTGATAAATTGAAAGCATTAACATTAATTGATTTAATTTAAAATAGAATCAAAAGAAGTTACCTTTTCATGTAGAGACTTTATTTGTTACCGCTGGAACAGAAGTAACTGTCAGTAAGCTTACGAATGAGTACCAAGGCACTATTATCATATGCTTATCAGTTCAAGAATTTGAAAAATACGGTGCAACAGTTGTTGAACAACATGAAATTCGACTGGATGTTTGGTGTTCGTCTTTGATACTTTTTTCTCAATTTATTTTTTAAAATCAAAAAAGAAAGAAATGCTACGAAATTATCTTCCTTTGTTTAAATGCAAAAGAAAACAAAAGAAAAATGTGATGGTAATTTCCGTAATTGATAGCATTTTAGCTTTAAAGTTATATTTGGATTAAAATGGATAGTTTTAGCGCCTCCAGAATTTAGTAAACCGTTTGTGGAACGTTTTATTGTTCTGGGTCACTTAGCTCAGATTTGTTGTAATGTGACACGTTCGATTCCACCAGCTACACATTTTCGATATTTAAAAAGAAGCAATGAACTTTGGAACGATAGTAATCATATTATTTTCATTGATGCTCTAAATCAAAGCAGTTGTCTCAAGGTAATTTCATTTCTCAGTTTTTCTTTTTAATTATTTTAATTTAATATTAATAACGCAATATGAGAATTGTTGTACTTTTCTGTTAAACTCACTAATAATTTAAAATATTTTCTATTTTCTAACATATCAATTTGCTTATATCTTTATTGTGATATTGATTAGATTATTTTAAACACAATTTTTTGATTAATTTACACTGTACTGTAGATTTTATCACCAACGGAATATGATTTGGGTGAATATCGATGTGAAGTGAGCAATGGTAAATCTAAATCACAACAAACAATTGCAGTTAAAGAAGCAAGTATGTAATGTTAGCATATTTCATGTAGGAAAATTTTATCATAATTTTTGAAATTTCGAAAAAAAAAATAAAGAATCTTATGTTATAGGTCCACCTGGTGAAGTTCACGTTTCATTACAAGATGTTGGAATGACCTATGTCCTATGGAAAATTGAAGAAGGATTTGGTGAACAATTACCAATAAAACGTTACATTATAGAATATATTAAAAAATTCATTCTGGAAGAAGTATGTAATTTTCTTTTTTGTTTATCAAAAATAGGAGAAGTTGAATTTTCTGATTTGTCAATTTTTTCCGTTTCATTTTCATCAATTGATAATACTAAGTATATTCAAAATATTTCATCAATTGTTGTTATTTTGATAGAAATTTTTCATACCGTAAATCAATGAAGAATTTTTAGGCTCATGATCAAAGTAGAGAAGACAATCGTGTTTGGTTGGCGCATGCTGTCAAAATGAATGTACATTTAAGTAAATTTAATTGCTGCTCTTTTTTTTCTTGTTTGTTTTCTACGAAAGTGCAAAATTACTTTATTAAAAAGACTACCTGTTTTCATTTAAATAAACAGGTAAATTTATAAACTTATGAACTTATTTAAAACAATAATATATAACGTATTACATACGTGATTATCATATGTATTAACTGATATTATGAATCCTTTTATAGGTAAGGATGGACTATATGAAGTTGGTGGATTACGTCAAGGAACAACGTATCTATTTAGATTCACAGCAGAAAATGAAGCTGGAATTGGTGATAGTGTTACTTTAGCCGTAAAAACAAATTCAAGAATTAAATCATCGAAGCTTACACAATCTGCTTCAACAGCTCTTCAACAATTAATATTTATCATTATTTTTGTTTACTTTTTTCAAACTCAATAATTTTGAGAAGTTTAAAAATATATCCCTTTATATGTTAGCATGACTGCTTCCTATTTCATTTAAAAATTTCTCCCAAATATGGCAAAAGAATATTATACTCTCTACACGACTATATATCATTTCTATCTATGCTACTTCCCATTTCCTAAATCTTTTCCACCGATACATAACTATGTTATTCTATTTGTTTGAAAATTCTAAAACATATATTTTGCAGTCCTTCTACATTTTTTAATCATCTTTACATTCGTAACGAGAAGTGTATTAAGATTGAATTTTGCTAGAAATTACCACTAACGCATAATTTAATTGATGCTAATTTGAGGTCATTTTGAGGTCATTTTTTTACAACTTTTTCCACTGACTTAATTTAATTGATGCTAATTTGAGGTCATTTTATAAGAGAAATAGCAAGCAACTTTTTTTTATTCGTTATCAAATAAAATTTCTTATTTAGCGAAGTGTAGTACACTGATCAACAACAATTATTTTCTGTTGACCAATTTTTGTTTATGTTTTTATGCATGAATTAAAAAACTGTAAGCATTTCTGGAAACCAGAACCGGTTCATGCAATATATTTTCGGAAATTTCTGTCTTGAATAAAAAATCATTTTTTCAGTATCATCAATCCTTCAAGAAAGTATCGTTTATTAGTTCAATATTTTTTTATCACATAATTATTTATAAATATAGATATAGCCAATTCTACCACTTTGATTATTCTATATATTACTCATTCACTTATTAATAAAACATGCTTTTGATTACAGGTTTAAATCGAACACAATTTACTAAGATATTTTATTACTTAAAACTAAAAAAAGTTCGTGGAAATGCTTTCAGTTTTATGCTTCCATTATGAAACCGAAAATAAGGACAAGTTCACAGTGATGATTTATTATTCGCTGATCTTATTTTGGTAAAGAAATAAATTGTACTTTATTTTACGACATAACACTGATGAATAAAAGAACCAGTTGAAAAATTCCTCCTATTCATCCATGAAGATAATCTATCTTCGAATTTTAAATCAATATAAATTATATATAAATGAGTATTCAGTAATTATTACATATGTTGTATTATTTTTTCCATTTCATAAGCCAATTTGTTTGATAAATACGACATTACATCGAACAAATCTTCATTAAAAGAGTCCAGGCCAACCTTCGGGTCCTAGAATAGCAGAATCTCCTGGCGGACCTTGTTCCATGGTCTTAAATTCTCAGTGGTTTCAACAGATACGAAAATTAGTCTAACCTATTGGTCTTGCTGTTCCGAGCAGACCTCGGATTCCCGAAGTACCAATTGGACCTTGCGGTCCTGAAAGTACCATATCATATCGTAATGCTTCATTCTTCACAGCTTAGCTATTAGTCGAAGTAAATTATTTACCTATTTTTTAAAATTTCATTTTGAAAGAATTTTGGCGATTACTTTCAAGAGGAAAAATAAGCTGGAAACATGATTAATAATCATTTCCTTCCTATTTACTTTGAATTATTTGTAATCTGCAATTCTTAACTTTTATATGTGTTAAAAAAGTTTGCTTCAAACTTTTTCTTTATCGAATAAAGGATAAAATAAAAACACACAAAATTATATGCTTATAAAAATTAATCCCTTCTTCTTCCACAAAAAATTAAAAGACATTACGGAGGGAACAATGTGAATAAATTTATCACTTTTTGAAAGCTAAAAATTTTAAATTATCAAATTTGCTCCTCCTCCTTTATTTTCATCTCGGGTGCCAATCATTTATCAGATTGAGAAAAACAAATGTTTATTGAAAAAACAAATGTTCACTGAGCATCGTAAATTTTATTCCAGAAGTTTATAGTTGACTTTCACATTGCAAATTTAACATAATAAACATTGGACAGAATATCCGGTAATACCGGTTGATCACGGGAAGACGTTCATTGGATAATGGTTAAAAAGCTAAAATGACGAATAACTTTTGCAGCAACCAACTGGCACCAATGCAACAAAATCATTCTTTCATAAGCCAGTTTTCTTTTCGTTTACGTCGTTGTAATGGAAGAATGGATAAAAAGGATGAAGTGGGATGAAAGAAGCGCGAAAGGAGAAAATTGAGAAGTTTAGTTTCTGAGATTAATCAAATAACTGAAGTAGCAAATCGGGTAAACTGTTAAAATGATATGACTTGAATGAAGAATCTGCTATAACTATACATATCACTTTTTTTATTCATTATCAAGTGATATTTCTTTATAAAATTTTTCAATTTCCCTTTTCGTTAACTTTTATCTTTGTTGTTTACATTTCCACAATCTAATGCTTTTATTCTAAATTGTCCTGTAGCATAGTTTACTTCGTATCTTATCACTAGAAAATAAAAGTATATTTCACGTAACATTAAGAATTTGAAGCAATAAATTGAAAAATATGAGATCGTTACACGAATCATTGAAGTGAAAGTATTGGTTAGAATATTCAATTTTTTTCGACTATTCTGTCAGATATTTTTTGTAAAACAATTCGTGTCAAGATATAGCAACACTAATTACATAAATTGATAGTAACTTTTTAAAAGCCTTTCTTTTAAAATACTGACAAATTTAACATCTTAAATTTTTACCATATTAAAAGATGCTGTTGAAATAATTTTACATTTGTAAGTGCCTCATTCCCCAGGAGGCTTCTACAGATAATTACACTTTTTCTGGCCTCCAAAGGACAAAATAATGCAAAAAGTTATCGGAATTCTAGACCGTTGTCTGCATTTTGCACGAAAAAGTCTAACATAATTGTTATAACAAAAATATTAAATTAATTTAAACTGCACGTCATTATAAATACAAATATTTAACTTCGAGAAAGTTTGCGTTCTCTAAGCAATTTCTGAAAAGCTGAGCTAAAATTCACAAAACTGGCTATACAGCTTGCACAATTTAATTCACATACATGAAGTAGGTATGAAATTTCTAAACGAAACATATGATTTGAAAAGCATACATATTGGAGCTTGAAAAGCAATGTTATTACAGCATAACATTCATGCATGCTTGTGTAGATTAATAAGGATCAGAGGTAATCGCTTTCTCTATCGTCATAGAAATTACGAATGAGTGATCCGAAAAAGTACATTATAGGAAGACTAGTTATTATTTTAATTCTGGCAAACGATTCCGTTTTTTTTTTTGCTGATTTCATGGCTTTCCTTCTAAACTAAAATTTTGATAAACCTATTTTTTGATTGTATCAATAGTGCTCACCGGTCTGTTTCAATTATAAGGCATTCCAAAAAAAAATGTCGAACGTTGGCAAAACCTGTGTACACATTTGAGCTAAGCATTTTTCGCTCTATTAAAAAACGAAGAGAAAAAAATTAGCTAATATCCCTGATAACTTTTTGTAATATCTACCGGAGATTCTGCTGTATTGATTGCTGTGAATGGAGCATTTTGATATGTGCTTCTGTCACTCTGTCCTGAAATATTTTAAATTTTGAACTTTCCAAAACACAATGGAGATTTTTCTCATTTCTATATAAATTATATAGCAAAGTGTTCCTAAAAACTACTCAGGAAAAGCTATTTTCCACTGAATCTCATGTTTTTTCATAAATAATTTAATGTTTTTTTTTCGGTTGCCTATAACTTTGAATCTTATTTTAACATTTAACATTATGATTAGAATAGTCCCATTTGCCAAAATAAACTAGCCAGCAGCGCCGATATCGCTTTCTCCTCCATAGCTGTAATCTGGTCCAGTTTGTATGCCAGTTGCGAAATCCTGTTCATAGGATGGTACGAAATTTGTTATTGCACCCTCCTCGTACCGTCGCCATGCCAAAAACGCAGCGGCACCCTAAAATCGATGAAATTTTGATAGCAATTTTCTCACTGAATGAGCCAACTACTTACGGCATTGGGTAACTGCAAAAAGTCTACTGGAACTGAAGAAACAGCAGAACAGTAGAAATTTTCAAGAAATAAAATCGAAATTCTAATCGGGACTTTTTCTAGCTCGTCAAAACCCAATCTCATGTTAAACTCAAAAATCCGAGGCTAAGCTTCTAGTAATGGAATGAAAATTCGTTACTGTCCGGTGAAACAAGACTAAAAAATTACCCAAATAACGAATGACAGAAGCGCAAATAATATGGCACTTTTGGCCATACCACCGTCATACGGCTGACTTATATCCACCTCACCATACTTTGACCATAACGAAAAAAACGTTATGAGAAACAAGAAGGCCAGCAATGCTGAAAATTATAACTCACTCTTTTTGAGCAGAGTTTTCCAGATCAATTTGAAATTTCAGAAAAAAAATATTGAAATCTTAATGTTTCAAAATATTAAATTGTTTTAAATCCATAGCCGATTTGGGGCTCTGCATATCTAAGGTCTTTGATGAATTCTTGTCCACTGCTGCGGCTGACAAAAACTGAATGGATATCGAAGGCTTTTCTCGGCCGCAACAGAGGAGGTAATTATCAAATAAATAGCTCAAAGGATAAACAAAGATGGCTACAAAAGTCTCGAGTTGGTTATCAATGAATGAAGAGAAGCTATATTCGAGAAATAAACCTTCAGCATCGTATCTGACATTCCCCTTTTTCTAGATCAATAAGATTTCATTAATTGCAAAAATGGTTCAATATTGTGCGATTGAGAAAATAATAGAAAAGTTAACAAACCAGAAAGAATCATATCAGTAGTTACAATCCGTTTTCTGGTTGGAACAGAACTAATTTTTTCAAATTTAGCGTCTAGAAACAGCAGACCCAATGAACTCAAGACAGCAAAAAAACCCATCGCTGAACCGAAGGAGCAGGTCGACGAACTGTTCGCATAAAGGCAAATTTGTTCTTTACCATCTTCTGGTGTATACCAACCACCACGTGATACGGCGATCCACTGTGCAAGTCCAACTATCTTAAGTGAAACTGCTATTTATATGCGCATCTTTTCAGTCTCTTTAATGCTTCAAACTGTGAAATGCACAAGCTTAAAATTTTCGTGGTTACTGATCTGTAGTAATTACGACAGCGAACTTAGTACTCTTCAGCGAAATGCTGTGGAGAGTTCTCCTTCATCCCAACAAATACCATTACTCAATCAAAAAATTTCCCCAGTTCCATTTATGAAACGACTTCATCAGACCGATATTTTTCGGAAAAAGCTGTACAATCCACGAACCAAAGCAAAGATTCGCAAGATAACAGCCGGTTTTCTCAGGAAAACGTCCGGTTGAAATTGTCCACCAGCCATACCAGCACCATATGCTCGAACATTTTCCATTTTGATTATATCTAAATTCTAAGAAATTCAATTCATGTCAGTTTTGATTGGTATAATGAACAACGAATTTCATCATTTTGTTCTGATTCCACTTGAATAGTAAGAGGGAAGAATTGCACTTCGAAGTGAAATTACTTTTGAAAAAAGTTGAACAGTGAAAAAGAACGTACTTCCCCACAATAAAATGTAGCTAAATGAGAATTTGAAAAGTAGTGGAAAAGAATGACAAAGAAAAAATTTCACGTTCACAAAATACCATTCGAAGTCCTTACATGCCAACTTTTATATGTTTCAAGTGGCTTTTTGTGCTTCTTTGCTCTTTTCAGATAAAAATCTTTTTTGAAAAAAACAAGTCTATACTTATTAAAATGAATTTCAAGAACAAAATATAATTGTGAATATAAGTATAAAATGACCAAAGCAGAGGCCATAAAAGCGATTCATCTCTATATCCAGATATATCTAAATGCCAGCCAATTCAGCTCAATTCATTTAAAACTCATCAGACCGCTTCCGTTTAATCCATTTGCCAATTAGTTTAATCCAATACATGGGTAATTAGACAGTAATTAAGTTACACTACAGGCGAAATACGGTCCAAGTTAGATGCATTAGTAATTTGTTGATTGTTAAAACTAAAAATTTTTACCTCGATAAAAGTGAAAAAAAGAGACTAAGACAATCAGTGAAGCGTGTTAATATGTATACTTTAAAAGAGAAATGAAAGATGCCTTGCCACAGAAGACCTCGTCAATCTGCTCCAGCACGGGAAATACATATTCGCACAAATTGATCAAAAGAACTTCAAAGCAACTCGCATTGTCAGACCTCTAAAGCCTAAAGCCTTCCCTCCTCCTCTAAATATTGCTAGGCTTACTCACAAGCAACTCTAGCCTAGCTCCTACTACTGACTACAATTCATGCTTCGATTTTCTCTGATATATAGATATGTAAGACGGCCACACCAAAAATATTCCATGAATTTTTATTTTCCTCCCTATGTTCGTATGTTACTGGAAAATGATCAACGTCAAATCTCTCACTAACATTTATGACAAGAAGTATTATAAAGTTTTCTATTCGAAATCCATTAAATTGTAAGAATTTCTGCAAAAGAATGTAACAATGAAAAGGAACTTTTCATGAATCGGTGGGTAATATAAGCACTAAAATTATTTTTACTAAGACCCGATAGTGAAGATTGATGATACTATTGTTGAGAAGAAGGGAATAAATACAACTTTGATGAATTGCAATATAAAAAAGAAAAAAAGCGAAAAAATACAACTATCGTGGAGATAGCGCTTTTTGCTTAATGAGAAAATTTACCATGTGCATTATAGCAGCAACATCGTCCAACATCTCCTCCTTTCTCCACAGCTCAGAACGATCCGGCCAACCCAGATGACGTCCCTCGACTCTGTACGAAGTAGATTGCATAGCATCATATCCGCAAATTACCGGTGAAATGGCTCGAATCCTCACCCCCTCCTCTTGGATTCTGTTAATGTGTTTTCGTAGTTTGATTTGATGCCATCTCGCGTTAGCCCCTTGTTCGAGATTTCCCGCGATTAGTGGCAATCTGTACGAGAACTTCTTCCGTTGTTTTGCAGCCGGGAATAATGACGTTCGAGTAGATTACTGGTTTGTTCACTTTATTTCTTTGTATTTCCAGCTTATTTGTACCGAATTCACTGGTGAGAATTGATTGCAGCCGAATGCAAAAGCTGGTTATTCAAAATTTACTTTGAGTTGGCCAACTCGACACTACCCATACCTACACTGGCGTCTAGCAAAATCAATAGCCGACTTGACCGGCTTCTTCCGGATTATCTTCGTGATACGGTCGAATGGATAACTAAGTAGGTCTTAATATTGCCCGGTAAGGAATCCCATGTTAAGATTATTTGTGGGAATTATATAAAATTGGATGACATCTCTATCCTTTTAGCAGAATGGCTGGCTGGTTATGTCTCTAACACTGCTTTTTTTTATATTCCTTTGTTTGTATCAACTCATCATAAGGTACTTTATTGCAGCAATTTGTGTGTATAGTAACATTAGTTGCTTGCAAGCTTTCGTTTATTGATTATAAATTAGTCCATTTGAAATTTGACCTCCATATCGAATTCGTATCAAATTGTTTGAAGGAGACTAATATTCATAGATAAGCATTAGTAATTTAAACTTGTGGAAACTTTATTTATAGATCAAACATGTCGTTGAATGCTTTCCCTCATTTTTCTTCAATTTCATTAATTAAGTTTCGCTTTTTCCTTTTTATCTTTTGCCTTTGCCTTGCTTTTTCTCAACACTGCGATTTCCACTTGTTGCATTCAGAAAAGAACTCTAAGCAGTCACATTTATCCAGAGATTTCTATAGTTCTTATCCAACAGGGGATACCATATCTCATGTTTCCTTAGCTTAATGTCCGTGTTTATTGGTTTTCTCAACAACCTGATATTCTTCAAAATAATGAATTCGCTTCGAATAAAAAATACGATCTTCGAAGTGCGAAAGAATAGGCTGATATCGATCTTTATGAGTTTCAACAAAGATTAACTATGTAGTGGATAAGAATCATACCGGTTTAAGCCAAGTTGAAGAGTTTCAGGAGTTTATAAAAATAAAATATGACGAAAGATAAACGTGGCTATGTAGAAAATTCGTAGAATGAAGTTGACATTTATACAGCTATTTTTCCTGTGAATTTACTGAAAGTTGACTGTATTCAGTGACTTGCTCGATGTTGTTGGGTGGACAGTAATGATGAAGCTGAATAATTTCCTATCCTAGCATAGGTTTTGTTTCGTCCACATTGTTTAAGTCTAAATACCAAATTTCCGAACATAATAGGGACAGGAACTGCGAAATTGCGTAGATATGTAGGCGAGGAACAACGGTACATGATAGGTAGAAAAACTGAACATGTCTATATTCAGCTGTTATGTTTAAGGTGACAAATCAAAATCCCCAATTTTGCCATGCAGAAGTGGCATGTCTGCCGTAGTTGATGTCGCGAATACCAGATGTATGTTGCACATGTGACAATTCATCTTTCACTGTTCTCAGTTTAGAGCGATGAAGGGTTATTGGTTTACTGGTTGTGCGTATGTGTATGTATGTTTGTGTTTGTAAAGTGTATTCTCAGGTGAACAATCGCTGATGACAGTCTCCTCCCTCCACTCTCATTCAACGATTAAGATCAGTGTTGGTATAGAAACGGTGGTATTAATATTAGTCGTTAGTTGTGGATGAAATGTATTTAATAATTTCCTCTTACTACAGGCAATTTTTTTCGATTCTTATATATTCCCATTTGTAAAAGTGTTTGATAAAGATCGAGAGAGGAGGAGGACAGCTGGAGTGTTTCTGTTTTCATTGTTAGGAAGGACCATTTCACTTCACTCTCGCAAGCTGTACTTCTACCCACTACGGAGACATCGGTCTAATTATCACGACCTATTATTAATTTTGGCTTTTTCTTATTTCACTTATGCTAGCTTTATTAACATACTTATTCAATAAATATATCATAACTTGTCTTATTGAAAGCCAACTTCGCTATTCATTTAACAATACGTGACACATTCCAATAAAAATACAAAACTGCATTAGTGATTACTTTTATTTCGCGTTACTGTTCCGCTGAGAAATTCGGAACAACAGGCGGTGCAACTTTATTTTCAATATAACTGCTTCTAAATCATCCTTTATTAATTGAATTATAGCAGATTTGTATCATCTATTCTTAATAAAGATCATATGGAGTCACTCACCGTGTTGACAGAAATTCTCAGTGTATCTTGAAGAGGAGAAGTCTGAAGCTTTCGGGGTAGATCTTTTAGGAGAGCATCCACATTTTTTCCGGTCTCTTTGACTCTCTTATTCTAAGTATCAATATAGTTGGTATATGTCTTCCAAAGCAATTACTCAAAATTGGATCTGACAGCTTGTACATCTAGCATATAGGTGTAACCGTGCTCATATATATATATATATATATATATATATTGTAACAAGTGATAGGGACGTCATGCTTTTATGGGTCTAGGGATATGACGACAATAGCATCTTGATTTCCGCTGTTGTGTTCAAACTTTTAAAGGAATGCAACGTTGCTCATTGATTGGGGCGAGATGTCGATTCTCGTGTCCTTGTTCTATACTAGTTATTTGCTTATTAAAAGACGAAGGGATCGAAATCTAACGGTGTTAGAAAATCACGGAGTTCTTATTAGTTTGTTTTAAGCATGTTATTTTGAGAAGTTCCCTTAAATCTCGAATTATGATTCTGGAACTATTTCCTGCACTGTAATTTTCCAAATATCTGAGATGAATTTTTATGATGTGCATTTTAGACCAGTACGTGAAATAAATACTGAAAATTTACATTTACTACTAATGTATGTAGAAAATTGGTAGTGTTTTTTCTTTGTCCAATTCTGACATCGAATTATGTGATGTTTCCAAGAATCACTGATTGTACCTGACATGTCCGAGAATTGAAAGTTGTTGGATTTCATTTGGTTCACATTCAGAACTTTAAATACATGAAGAAAACAGGTGGCTTGAGCGGCTGATAATTTTTATTCATAAAAAAGCATTGCTGATGTTAGCCGAACAATGGGTTAGAAATGGCTATCCATTTCTGTCCGAGCTCATTTTTTCCCCTATACTTTTGCCATGAATTTGGTCAAATTTCTAATCGATTAGATTTTTACGTGGGTATCAGTTTTTTCTTACTGCAACTGGTTATATCTCACTTTTTGCTTGCATGGTGGACGCTGAACACGATTATATGGAAAGGCGCCTACAGGGATGTGCTATCGTTTTTAAAAGTGCTGAACAAATCTGAAAAGCGACAGAGTTAAGATGTAAAACTCTTTATTAGAATACACTTTTTATGTATTTCCTTTCAAAATTTATTCGATAAGCGTCCAATTGTATAAAAGTGATAAGATTTTACCTAATTGTATTAATTGGCACTTTGCTGTCTAAGAGCTTAACACTTCACGGAAGTATTGACACGTTGCATTATTCATTTAACATGGGTCCGAAACAAGAATTACGGTCGTCGCAAGTAAAGCACTAAAGTGCAATAGCCACCACTGATCAGTTATACAGATATGGGAAATTAATAAGATTGATATGTAAAGGGAATATCGTGCAACTGAGAATGATGGGAATGTTTTGCAACAGACTGTTTTGAATGTATAGTAATTTAAAAAAACATTACCGGAAAGCCTGCTTTGTGGTAGTTAAGTGCTGTTAATGAATGTCCTGTTAATTAGGCGTAGCTATGGATGTAACGTCGATATTGACTGAAAAATATCCGAATACGGAAAGAGCTGGTGGAAGTGGGTCAGTTGGGGTATCTGCTGGAAATGTGAAACCGCAAGCACATGCAAAACGAAGCACCATATCAAGACATTCATCTAAAGATGTTAGCGAGGATGGTTGTTGCCTTGCTAAAATATTCCTCTCTAATATCGTCTCATTTGCAACGTGAGTTCATTTTTTATTTCATTCTCTATTACTCATATAGAGTGAATGGATGCGTAAAGCTACACGTCTAACTTCCTTTCTTACAATTTTTTGAGTTTTATGCATTTTGAGTCACCAAGGTTACATATTAAAGAGATAGCAGCTCAGTGCTATTCACACCGCAAAAATTGCATATGGCAACTTTCCCGGTTGCTATCGGAAATGGACAATTCAGATAATGCAAGCACTTTGTTATTCAAGTCTTTTACTGCTCTCGTCTGTCTTATCACACTTATCAGTCTTTCTTAATTTATACTCTGAATCATTTATAATTTGGAGCTGATTTCTGCAGAATTGGCTGTCCTTTAATTAGGAGCCACATAAATATTAACTTATCCAGACCGAATTTTTGTCTTTTAACATATTGTTAATTGCACTTTTTGCTCAATTGTTCAACTCGTAGATTCGGTCAAATATCTGATAGAAATACTTGTTTAATTATGGTAAATGAAGCGTTTTTCTTATGAGGACAGAACAAGTTTAGTAGTTCGGAATGTGCATTTTTGAAAGCTAAAGTGGTTTTACCTTGTTCTTCGATTTAAAATTATATGAGAAGATATTATTATTCAGGATAGTTTTTCGAAAGAAATAGAAATTCAATATTGAATCAAATTAATGTAAATCACTTTTAGGAGGTCGCGGCGTAAAGGTGTGAATGAAAGGTACCGTTCAGCACGACGGGTGTCATCAAGTGGAGGGAAAAATGCGATCACATGTATCCATGCTCCAAACTGTAAATGTAAAGCACTATCTGAAATGGGAGTGTGTGATTCTTTCGATGATGAAGTAAGTGTTGTTTTGTTACATATTCTAATATTATTTCATCCATTACGAATACGAATATCTAGTAGATATGCTACGGTTCACTGGAAGGTGCAACACAGTGATATGTAGATTTTCTCATATGGATAAAAACATTCGATGTGCAAGCATAGCAAAGCAAAATTAGATTTCCAGGAAGCAGAAAGTAATTAATCATTTTCAGATGATCAGGCGACTTTCGATGCTACCTCAAGGAATGGGCATAAACGAATGGTTGGCCACACACAGTAAGTTATGCGTTTGTCGTTTCTGTAAATTTTGGATGGTTGTAGCTAATAAATACATTTAACATCTGGAGAATTATAATTTTGACGAGCCATTAGCTGAAATTCAGTGACGGAAACATATTTCAGCACTATCTCTTTTCGAAAATGTAAATGCTTTATGTGGAACAATATCAGAAGTATGCACTCCGGTCTCATGTCCTATTATGTCCTATCCAGGTGTTCCGTAAGTTTCTACTATCACACTTTTGTCAGTCGTAAATGAATGAAAGTCATTTTCACATAAGGTGACAGATTGCATTTGCTGAGATCCAGTACTGTTTTCGAGTTGGAACTGTTTCCCACGCTGATTTTTTACTTTTTTCACTATTTGTAGTTCGTAGAACAGAATTTCTGACCAGAGTTCCATGGCAACCGCATTAAAGTTTTATGATATTTGTTATCATATGCTTACATTCAGTTCAAAAAAGATTTGATGTCGAAATATTTGGCACATAAACATCTGCAAGTAACATTTCGGGTCTTGCTTTTCCTGTATTTCGGAAAATATAGGAGAAAATTTCAAACTTGTAAAATAATTGCTGCGAAGATTACAGGAAAGCACATTGGGTTGATGAAAGAAGGAAACACCATCCATATTCTGCTATGCAATACATCGATTGTGTATTATCATTCTGCGAAAAAAGTGCAAAGGATGAGCGACTGTATCCAACTAAATATGGTAAAATTTCATTATGTTCTCTATGTAAGAGGGGTCTATCTTTGTTCTTATATTTGTAATGTTGAACGTTCTTTCAGGATCTGCTTTTTCGAATAATTTTGGAAATCACTGCCGTCGTTTAATACGGTTACTTTGGCATAGTTGCGGGCACCTATACACGAATCACTGGGAACAGCTAGCTACATTGAATTTGCGGTCGCAGTACGGCTTGGTTTTGGCACATATGTATTCCATTGCAAAAATGTATGATCTTCTGGAGAGTAAGGAACTGTCTGCCCTTTCACATACTTTGCAGGTAAAAAGTTGTCATCTATTTGAACATATTGTCCACATTCCAAATCACTTTTCTAACTACCCATACTTTCATCGTTACTATACAGTGTATTATTAAAGTGAGTGTATTGCAGCTAGTGCGCCCAACAGTAATGTATCATGGATGTGGTCATCAGATGGTGCAACTCAGTGATGGATCCAACGGTCTTCATTTCCCATGGTCAAAAAGTGGTAGCTGGGGTGGTTATCCCACGACCACCGCATTGATGTGCAAGCCTTACTCTCAAACTTGCTGATATTTTAAAAAAAATTTTCTTTCTTTTCGGTGTTTTGCACGAGCTTAAGGGTTGTATCTGTATTGCTTCATGTATTAAATAGTATTAGAAATTGAGATTAGCGGATCAAGAATAGTTGGGAGGGGATAATAAAGCTCCCACAACACGTTTCTGAATTAGAATATTTAACTGCTTACAACGGCTCATACAAATGTTTATGGAATACTAACCTCGGAGCTTCCGAATATTCCATTTAGTAGACGTTCGCTGGGTTTGAAATTTCTATCATGTACATTTGATTGCCCTTCAGATTATGATGGTAGGGTGCTGGTTACTCTGATTGCACCGATACAATTTCAGAAGATATGCGTGCGAATTTGATATAATGTTGTTAGTGTTACTTTGTTTAAAATACTCTATGTATATATCAGTTCTGTTTTGGAAAACCTAGCAGATTAATTCCAACCAGCGGTTCTTCTCGGTCTTTGTTTTCTGACTCCATGTTTTCTACTTCTATACATGAGAGTGAAAGTTATAATCAGCTTCCTAATTTACTTAGGCATGATGACAAGCTAGGTTATCATATAATTGAATTTATCACATAATGTTAAAAAATAGAGATTTAAGAGGCAGTAACACTAGCTCAAACGGAGTAACAAAGCAGCAAATAGATAAATTATATAAACACTACAATGGAGACTGACCAGATCCTTATAGTTCTTTTGGTTTAGGGAAGTCTTATATGAGTGTATTTGGTAGTATTTTATTAGCTTGTCATTGGCTGGTCAGTGCAATGTATATCGAGTATGAAACTTCACACATAAGTTAAGCAGAAGAGTATTATAGCACAAAACAGTGGTCACAAAACAATTTAAATTCAAAAAAGTGTGAACAATTCGAACTAACGTTGATCTCATTACCCATTTAAAGTTCCGCAGGATCATGTTTATGTAGTTGCTCACCGTAATCAGTTGCTTGTGACCCAACGAATGTATCGTAATGATCCAGAACCTCTTTTAATGATAACTTTTTGTCCTGCAAAAATGATAGACTGAAGGACTGCACTTTTTAGGATGAGGTATCCTGATCTTTATAAAGTTGGTTAACCATCCCAATTTGTAAATTTCCATTTCCTCATACATTAAATATGATTAAACCACAAATTAACCCATTCAAAGCATGAGTAGAACTACTACCTCACCTCTAAAGCTCTTGTTCAGTTTGCGAAACAAGTTGGAGTGGAAGGGATAGGGTTCAGAGACATTAACTATGTAAACGGATAACATCTCATACATATGCCTCGAACTTACTCTGTCTTCATCGGCGATACCAATTAAGTGTTTTGCTTCTGCATCAGCATGATCAAAACCTATAGGCATTATCCAGTCCCTCATTTCATCCTGAAATATGAGTAGCAAAACAACAACCAGCTGAATATGCAAAAAGAAAGTAATGTGAAGTTTCTTAAATTAGTTTTAAGTAATACTTTATCCAGCTTGCCGTCGCCGTCCTTGTCCCTATGCTCCTTGAACATCTGCCGTTCACTGGCAACCCATTCCGGCTCTTTACCGTCTAGTTCTGGATAGTCTTCCGGTCTGTACATATCACCTGGAAAAAAAATTCGCGAGAATCAACTCTCCATACTCTGCTATTTCTATGAGCATCATGCATATTGCATTATGCTTACCGATATATTCATCAAGGTCTACAAATCCGTCCTTGTTTTTATCAATATCTTCGAGTGTCTCCTGAAAATAAGAGTTAAAAAAATGTCGACAGAGCTTTGCGTTTATAAACCATACGTATACACGATATAGCCCGGATGGCTTTTATACTTTAAAAATCTCTTCAGTTATTTAAAGAGGTATTTAATCCAATTTTGCATTGTTACTTTCTAATCACCTGAACAACAACATCACGCATATGATCGCAGTCCTCAGGATGCATAAAACACCCATATTCAGTTCGATCAAGCATGTCGTTCGAGTCATAATCAGCTTCTTTCCACCTTCTTTCATCACGTGTTATCATTTTCTGATATTCAGGACTCAACTCTTGTCCTTCACCTACTGTTCCATAAACCATTTCTCTAAAATTTTTGCGTTTTGTTTTATTTAGTAGCTCCAATTAAGACATACTACAACGGACTAGCATCAACTCACATGTAATCTTTCCATGAAATTTTCCCATCTTTCACTTTCTCTGCATCATAATTTTTCCACGTTCGATCAACATCATTATTTACGTATCGTTTTTGCATAAAATTAATGTGATCCTTCAGTTCAGATTCTTCCAGGAACCCATCACCATCTATGTCCATTTTTGCAACTAATTTCCTGAAAACTTCAGTTTGATTCAAACCCAAACATAAAAATTTGTAAAATTTTATATATTAACTACGGTAATTTCAGCATGATATGTTTCAGGAACTGAACATTAGCCAACAAATTGTTTGTGGATTTGTTAGTAGCTCCAACAATGTTTAACAAGCTACTTAATTATCTACATATATCTTATGTTTCTTATAAAATTATCGCCAATTTGATTAAATCAAACTAAATGTCATATAACTGATATTATGCATTTCCGTTGAGAAATATGGACATGTCTATCATGCAGTTTCATCCCACAGTGTATCACACGGAATTTTAAAGCAAATCTAATACATTCCTCAATAATAACAACCATCAAACACTTACGCAAGACGTTCTTTGGTTACTACGTCGTTTGATTCTACAGCATCCTTACCGAGAAAGGCTTCATGGTCAAATCTGCTGTCATGCCCGCCAGCCTTAAAATCACAATGTCTTTGGAAGAGCAAATCAAAAAAATTGTAGCTTAACAACGCGCAGCTATCAACTACCAATCAGACGTGACCTTGGAATTTCGGAAACTGCAAGTGTGCAAACAAGATAAATAGAAGAGAAACCTTGAAATGGTCCTTATCAGTAAGTGGGTCGACTTGATCTGCTCCTGCAAATGCAAAAAGCGCACCAAACGCAAACCATACGCGCATGTTAAACGATTATAAATGCAGAAAGATGAAAAATCAATAAATTTGATTTCCCTCGATGAATAAATTAGCGGTGATGAATCGGTAATTTTCTGGAAATAAATGACGATAAGATACCGAGGTGACTACCTTGGAAATTCATAGAACTGCAGTTCGACTAGTTTCAGAAAACTATGCAACCTGCTTTACTGCACACCCGTAACAATATTAAATCAACATCAACACTTTCATAGAGGCATTAATTTACGAAGACAAAGTGAAGTAACCTTTTCTGGAAAAGATGCTTCTGCAGTAAACGATCCCTCTATGAAGTGATGACAAATCTTATAAGCAATAATATTTATATATACATTAATACATATTAACCTGAATCTGAAAATAACCGTAGTTACAGTAGTTTGAGCTTTGTAGGAAATTACGCATGTAACACATGGTTACCGATCACATCAAATACTTAATGAATAATAACACTTGTCACGATAACGCATAACGGGAAAAACAGTTGAGACCAGCAAATTTTGCATTATGTAGCACTCATTATTAATTAATTTCATCGTATAACACATACATTACTACCTTATAAATCAACTATGACACCATATAATTATACTTATGATATTAACAAACCATACGCTTACGGATATTATCGCAGTACATTCTGTATATCCCATGCGTCATGCTATTCACGTCTACTTGCTCCTCATGCGTTTAAGCAACTCTACGTCTACTTGCTTGAACGTTTAAGCGACTGCGTTTAACCATAAAATAGCTAAAATAGTGCGAGATGGAGTAACAAAGATATTTATTTATCGACACGGTAACCTACACAGACATTAGTGATGAGTGAGTGTATGAGGGCTGAAAAGAAAGTGCATCAATGTCATTTGGAGTGGATAGGAGAGATGGGGAGAAGGGGAAATTGAAGGACATCGTACATAAATGAAGGAGACGAAAAGTGGACTCTCAGGTTTAGCGTATACTGACTAATATTACAATGTCAGGGGAAGAGGGGTTAATACGGGTCCTAGCACCATCATTATCACCACTATTGTGCCGTGCTAGAAGTGAAGGGTGAAAAGTTCCAGCTCATTCACTTAACAAAGATGCCACATATCGCTAAGTGTCGATATGAAATAAGTGAGCATCTCAAATAATTAAAATACGATCAGTATTCTCCTGATAAATCCGAAGGTTTCCGGGAAACATTCGTCGAATCACAACATTTGGCATTATTTTCTGAACGTTTTATGATTTTTTGGCCATTTCAAATTTTACCTTTTCATTGTTATCAAGAAAAGTCGTAAAAATTGTTTAGAGTTGAAGAAATACTTGTGATAGTTTTTCTTTTTCCGTTTCGTCGATATCAATTTCAAATAAATCAGAGCGGAAACATTTAACAGTTTAATGGATCTTTTTTTTCTTCAATCTTTGTTTAAATTCAAAATTTTTGTTGCATGCAATGATTAATGATTAATTAATGTGACACGCATATATGTGTGCACACACACACACACACACACACACACACACACACACATACATATACACACATTATATATATGTATATGATCTTCAGAATATATTATGTTAAAGGCTACACACAATTTAGAAACGTGAAAAACTAATGAATTTATTGAAAAAAATTGATTTACTTCTGTTTATTTTGTTTTGTTCAACTGTTCTTCTGCCATCCATCGATGTTTCATTTGTTTGTAATTAAATGTAAAAAAATTATTTGTTTAATTAAAACAAAATCTGTTAAAATGTAAAAACAATAAGATTTAATTTTTCAAAAGAAATCAGAAAGAATAATATAATCTGTAGACTGCTGCTAAAGTAATAAAAAAAATAAGAAAACATTTGAAAGTACTTTGGTAGAAGTGTAAAACTAAAAGAATAGTAATTGAGCCATCAATATTACTTAATCATTTCTAAAGAAGATAGATATTTGATCCATTCAAGTATATCCTTATTTCATCATCTATCCTTGAGGTTATGTATCCTGTTCCATCATTATCCATCCTTTAGGTCATATTATCCTATTCCATTATCTATCCTTTAGGTCATATATCCTATTCTATTATCTATCCTTGAGGTCATATACCCTTCGCAAATAGGTAGAATCTCATGTTTAGTACCAATCAAATAACATCGCTTATTATATGAATTCTTAACAAAAATGTTTATCAAATCAAGTTTGATGTGTTTCAATAAGATATGTTCCATTGCTAAAATTAGACATTTGAAATTCAAATCATTCAATTAATAAAATATATCCGTGTTTATTATCATTTGATTCCTATCCTTTATAATAATTTTGATCACACAAATATTGCTATCTTTTGATTAGGTGCACCAGGTAATTACTATTTATTGACTTTTTATTTACAAACAAATGTTACTTTGTATATAAAGTAAGATCAAGGAATGTTTACAAAAGAAAAATTACATAATGAGAAACAATAAAACAATTGCTTTTTCCACTTTTTTTCTTCTTATCAATCATACATTTTAATCTTTAATGATATAGAAAATGTATTTGTAATTTGTTTATCAATAGCATGAGAAGTTTTTTATTAAAAAAAAAAACAATTTGTTGATCAAAGAAATGAATGGATTCATTTCTCTATCGTAAACATCGATACAGCGATGATACGAGAATCTTGTGATGATACGAGAATCCGATGATGATACGAGAACATCAGAATCCGTTATTTTGAAATCTTTTCAGCAATATTTGCTATTTTGATACTTTTTAAAATTATCTTTTTCAAATGAAAACAGCAATGATTAATAGAGCTAAAGCTAATGAATTTCTTTGCCTTATACTACTAAATTATTAACAATTTCCTCCTTTCTTTATCACTATCTTCTTTTCGTTTCTTTTCTTTTTTTTACTTTTTTTTTTACTGAATCACAAAGAAAATATCACTGATAACGTTATTATTATTATTGTTTTAATTATAATTGCTAACATTATTTTTTACAATTTTTTAATTATTCATTTTTAAGCAATATTATCATTATCCTATATCAATTGATATAATCGTCATTAACTTCATTGTTTAGAAATTGAAGAATGTAGAAAGAAAAAGAAGAAGAAAAAGTCTCAACAACATTTGTTTTCATTTCGCAGAACACAACTGCTTCAATTTCTCATCCTCTCATTATTACTTTTACTTTACACAAAATATTTTATTCGTTGAAATTACATCCATTTTTCTTCATATGTTGCACATTTGTAAAAATCCATTTAACTTTCGCATTTTTCTACGGCCCTTTTTCTTTTCTCCGTTAACGGTTGATCTTTAGATAAATTCTGCTAGAAAAAAAAAATGAGACGAAGCATTGCAAATGTTCTTGAAGGATCCGGGTAATCCATTCAATTTAAATTCAAAATTTCTTCGATTATTTTACTTCTCACTTTATTTACTTAATTGTTATTATGACAAATCTTTCTGTTGCATTTTCAATGATTTAATTTTCGTTTTAATAGTGTAAGAAAAACAAAGCATTTTTAAAACAATAATATTTACTTGATCATTTAGTTTTCTTGAATGATTGAACAAATATTTTTAACATAATTATTTTTTAAGTATTAAAATATTTTGAATTGAATAGCGAAGAAATGGTAAAATTATATTTTAAGTATTTAAATTCAACAATTTTAATTTTTATTCAAAACATATATAACTTTTAGTATGAATTTCAATTTTAAAAATTTTGTTTTCTTCTTTTTCGTTTTGTTTTTGCCTTTAATGATATATTTCAGAATTATCTCCGTCGAAGTGATGAAATCTCGAGAAGACGTAACAAATCTTATTTTGGCTACAAAAGTTCAAAAAGGTGTCACATGGAAATCAGTAGCGGAGAAAATTGGCAAAAGTAAAGAATGGACAACTGCAGCATGCTTAGGTCAAATGACGATGACGAAGCAACAAGCAGAAAAAGTTGCTGAGATATTTGATTTGCCAGAAAGTGCTCTATTATGGCTTCAAACAGTGCCTCAAAAGGGTACCTCAGGAATTTCTTCCGATCCACTTCTTTATCGACTACATGAGGTTAGTTCTCCCATTCTTTTGGTAACAACATACATTTAACTTACCATTTCATTTACTTGAAAGGAAAAATTTTTTTCTACTGTTAGAGGAAATTGTGATAGTATGAAGGAAAGTGAGAGAGATTTGACAAAAGTAATTAATTTGAGCAAAAATTTTATTATCATTTTGATAGGCGATCAATGGATCATTTTTTAATATTAAAACTTATAAAGTTTTGTATGAATAAGTATCAGTAAGAAAGATTTCTTCTTGTGATAACACAGAAAGAAAAGATTAAATTATCATATGATAGAATTAAATTTTGATAAAATATTAAGGTGATATCAGTATATGGACCTACAATTAAAGAACTAATTGTGGAAGAATTTGGTGATGGTATAATGAGTGCAATTGATTTTAACCTAACTGTTGCGCGTGAAAAAAATGAACAAGGTGATCGAGTATCACTTGTATTATCTGGCAAGTTCTTGCCTTACAAAGATTTTTAAGAATTATCATCAACTATGATTTTTTGCATTCTATTCTATGCGTATAATTTACGTATCATTTTGATGTGAAATTAAAGAATCGAAAAAAATTCGATATAGTAAAAGATATATAAATAATTGAAAGCTTTATTTTCAAGCATTAATTTTGTTAAACTTGCAATCTAAAAGAGAGATTATAATGCTGAAGTAATTTTTATGCTAGTGTGATAAATTCATCTGATGATTATAATTATCATAAATGATATTATTTTAATGATACAATATTCAACACTGATTATATTTCGTTTTTGCAATACTATCATTCTAAGATAATCTAACAATTATCTATCTATCATCTCAAACTTTTATTATTTTTTGATTATTTACATTACACTGATAACAGTTCATATTTTTTCTTAAATTACTCTTATACTGCAACTATTAAGAAAAATTGAAAATTTAAGTAGATAAAAAAGAAATAACGAAAATATAAGAAAGTTTAGAAATAACGACCAAATTATATTTTCTTATCTATACATGTAAGTGATTTGTACTGATAACAAAGATTTTCTCTCTTTTGTAAGCTATTATCTCTTTTATCGTAATAAAATAATCTGATACAATTATTTAATATCTTAAAATATGGTATTAATTAGTATCTTATGATCATAATTACTAAAAGTAATATGCTGATTGTTTTTCGTCATAATGATTTTTTTTCATTCCAACACTCTGCAATGATATTCATAAAGTTTTTTTTAAAACATAATCTAAATGCTAAGAATCTAAAAGTAATAATTGATTCTATTAATTCTACAAATGTAAATTAGCATTCCGGCAAAATTATGAGTAATAGCATTTTGTGGAAGATGAAAAGTTTATTTATATGAATAGTAAAAAGAGACAAAAATAAACAAATGATATTTTTCGAACTTATTGAATTCATTAAAATGAAATCGATTAGGAAAAAAAAATTGTCATTAATAGATTTGATCAAAGAATAAAGTGATGAAATCAAATGGAACAAAAAGTCTGTCATTAATAAATTAGATCAAAGAATAAATGATGAAATTAAATGGAAAAAAGGCTGTCATTAATAAATTAGATCAAAGAATAAAATGATGAAATTGAAAGGAAACAAAGTAAACGGATACGACGGTTGCTAAGAAATTATTTTAGTAAGCAATTTTTTTTTGTCCTCTTCTTCAATAAGTTACTACAGTACATTATGTGTTGGAATATCTTCGTATGGATAAAGTCCATTTTTGATTAAATATACTATCAATCATCAAAGTGGCAAAATAAGGAATCAAAGTGATAAAATAAAACTTCGTTTAAGTAACGAAATTTATATTTAAAATTTGTAAAAATTTTGTCAAAAAAACCAGCCAATTAATTACTAAACAAATAGTGACCATCTTTGTTGAAAGAGAAGAAGAAGAAAAGGAAAGCGTACTCAATAAAGGATATGAGAGTATTATTACTATTTTTCTACAAATGTGTATAGTTGCTTGAAAATGAACTGATGTTGTTAATTAGCTTAATGGACGAACTAACACCTTTTACGGTACGGATATTTCCTTCGTAAACCTACAGGGTATGAGATGAACTTGTATAAATACCAATGATATAGGATGTAATTACTGATTAAATGCAAGGAATACGAAGAATGGCAATGAAGCATTAATTACTGATAGCAAATTATCACAATGTGATAATATGCAAATAATATTGCTGTGATTCGAACTATCTGAACCTAAAAAGAGAAGAAAATTTTTCATATATATGTAAATTATTTTTGGAAAAATGCAAATTCGTTCATTAATTATTTCAAAAAATTTTCAAATAATTTATTGTTATTAAGTTTGAATTTTTATTCTATTCCAAATGTTAAATTTAAAAAGTTTCTTAGAGTAAATTAAACTTTAAAAATATTAATTTTATTAATCAAATTAAGAAATAGAACAAAGAATCGAATTTCGAATAAAATTTGGTGATAAAAAAAAGAAATTTTTGTTGATAAAAATTAAAAGCTAATGAACTTTTTAATTCAATTAAACAAATAATCTTTCCTTGCAACAGCAGAAAATGTTAACGGCGCAGGTCTTTTCAATAAAAGATGTAATAATGTTGTTGTAATGATCATTCTAATTATACATTTTCAACGTTGACTAAATTGATTCGCCATGATTCTGAAGTTCCGAAAGTCGCAATGAACATTCTAATCACACATCGCAACTGACAATTTGAAAAATCGCAACTGACAATTTGATGGGATAATGATATTTTAAATGGGAATTGTAGAATCTAAAATAAAAATGATATACAAGAAAGATTGGCCGAACATTGTTGAATTTCTGACATCTCAAATGCTACCAATGTTGCAAAGTTACTTAAGCAATTACTTAGCTGCATCTTTTGGCTAAACGTAATTTCACATCTGCGCAACAGACGCATTTTCAATGGTACTACGGTGGTACTCATTTATGATATGAATTCTTATTATTCATTTTATTCCCGTAAATTTCGTAATAGTTTTAATATATGAAGATCTATTTGAGTGAAATAAAATAAATTTTATAATTGGTCAATTTGGATCAGATTTTGTTTTCATTGCAATCTGAAATTAGCAGCTAATATGGATTGTGTGTAATTTAGCTAAAGAAGAAATTCTTTTTCAACATTGTCAAAATTACAATAAGGCGTTGAATTAAATTGAATTGAAATTATATTAAGGCGTTGAATTAAATTAAATTTATTAAAGCAATATTAAAAAATTTTCTAAAGTTTATTTCTAAATTTTTAAATGTTTTTCATGAATTCGCACAGATTTACTACTAAATGTTTTATGTTTTAAATTGCAAAAAGATTTAAACCTAAACATTTAAAATGAATTTAAATTTAGAATGAAATTAAAATTAATTTAATTAAAAATGAGTAAACAAACAAATTAGAATAGTAAATCATTTCTACTACTATAATTTCCAATCATTTCAGTATATAATTAATTCTTCTTTTCTTCTTTTCTTTTTATTATTAACGATAATTAGTAGTTTAGTTTATAGAGAATTATCAGTTTGATAAATTTAACTACTTATTATTCATTGCTATTAGATAATTTAATATATTTTTTTCTTCCTATTTTCAAAAATTGATTCATCCAAAACTTAATTTTTCTTTATTGAAAAAAAAGATTTAAAAACAAAAAAATATTAATTACTTTTTTTGAGGTGGCAAAATAAAATTATTTAAATTGACATTACCTATCTTCTTTTCTTTATAATCTCTCATTTTTGATTTAAAAAATTTTTTTAAAACATAAATTTCAAAGATATCATAAATCATTTTTTTTGCAAATAACAATTTTCGCCTGCTATTTTACAATCTATCTTTAATCAATCTTTAATTAATTAACTTTAATTGTTTGCATGTAATAATATTTATCATTGTTTACTAATTTCTTCAATCGTTAATTGCATGCAATAATTTAAAATTTAGAAAGATATTCTCTGTTATTTTTCAATTCATCAAAAACTTAATGATAATTGTTTATGATAATTGTTTTCCTTAGATTTGATTAATAGTTTTCAAAATCTAATATTTATGAGTCATTTTAATCTTTGACATTAATTTATTGATATTTTGGTGAATTAATGAACAACTGGAGCTATTGTTATTTGCAACTCCTAAAGTCACTTGTTTCCCATGGTTATGTGAAATATCTGTTGTTGTTATGTCAGTCCAGGAATATCTACCTTACATAATAGTTTCATAAGGTAGAGATCATTTAGTATGTTCGATTTCGTCATTATTATCTGTGGAATTACGACATACTGTTGTCCGCAATATACCAGCAACGATAAGCAATAATACTGATCTATCAACAAGGCGGAAGATTATAAGACTGTTGTGATTCATAATTGTTTATTTATTTGTTAAAAATTTTTTGTTGATTTTTAAACATATAAAAGATAAAGTGTGAAATTATAAGAAGTGAATTTTGAGTAAAAAAAAAGCTGAACTTCGAACATATAATAAATATCATTACATAAACAATGCTTACTCTGTAATATGAACTGTTCATTATATTATTACTATTTTTATTGTTATTCTTATTGCTGTTGTTGTTGTTATTATTATTATTAATGTTGCTGTTGCTGTTGATGACGGCGGTATTTGTGATGTTGCTGTTTGTTGTTGTGACAACTTTAAAAGATCTAAAAGATATTATATTTATGGAAGATAAATATATATATATATATATATATTTATATGCTGAGTTGTAGCAGTATTGGCAATTTCGGATTTCGTTTGCCGATATGCTTCAACATGGTCTATGTTTACCGATGTGCTTCAACGTGGTCTGTTTATCGTATGCTTCAATATGGTCTAACAGTTGTTTCCAGAATAATCACATATGCTTAATTGATAAGTATCTTCCAGTCGTCTTAACTGTCAATTCGGTGAGATAAAAATATCGGCATAAAATATCGGTGAGGTAAAAAAATAGCAGATAACTTTGCTAGTTTTGTTTGCTCGCAAATTATTATACTTATGTGCATTTCATTTTATCCTTAAATTTTTAAAAGATAATTTGTAATTCATAGTTTCCTGTTTTCTTCATTGAGTAATGCAATAGTTTAGCAATCAATGATACCTTTCTGTTTGATCGGAAAATTTAACAATAGGTATTTTCTTTTTTCATTACGATTTATAACATTTATTCATTTTTGCTACCCATAATCAGAGTTTAAGAAGTTAATTGTGAATGATAAAACATATACTTTTCTAACTGGAACGATGATGATATCAGCAACGTTCTTATCAACTGATCATACGATCGATCTTATCACTTGGCTAATAAGTATTAATTCTCCTCTTATATTGCCTTTCTTTTGAAATTATTTCCTCCCAGTTCTTGTATTATCATTTAGTTTCATAACTTTATTACATCTTAAAAAAACTGTTGGCAACATTTTATTATCATGTATTAATGTGAATATTCGTTATTGCTTAAATGATATCGTTTAAATGACAGCAACCAAAGAGTCTATTATATATATCATGAAGTAATGAGGCTTGGGATATACAGTGGATAGCCTTGATTTGCATATAAATTATGTAACCAGCAGACAGACATTCCAATGACAAATAATTCGATCTCTTCATCATGATCTCTGAATTTCCATTTCATTATTTCTATGAAATGTTGAAATATTTTCATTCATCAATTAATTGTATTAATTCTAACAAATGCGATATGTATGATAATATATTGTATTAATAATTTATTCCTATTTACTCCATATTCGATTTAACGTAAAATATCTCAATTATACGTCATATCAACTTATCATGATATTTCGTTTTCTTTTTAATTCAAATCATTTAACAAAAAGAAAATGACGAACGATATGTTCTTTTTTTCCCTTTCATATTTAACAATTTTAAATATCAATTTGAAATTGATATTTTTGACAAATAACAATTTTGCTCGTCGAATTATTTAAGTTAGAGAATATGAAATAAAGTATGCGACGCAAATAGTAATTTAAAAATAAAATAATTGCGCATATTTTTCATTTTTCATCCATTCATTGAATGTATTAATGTATGCTAAATATTTATGTGATAAGAGTAGAAGAAATAAATGATAAAATGATAAGAGACAGAGAGAAATTATAAATGATGAAAAGAAGGTCATTAATAGAAAATCCCAAGGGAAAGATTATTTTTTTGATGAATTGAAAATGAGTCTCAAAAAACAATTTAATAAGATTTTGACTTTCTTTTTTTCCCCTCTTCACTCTTATCATTAATCATTGCATAATTAATTACAGGTAAGTAAATGAATTTTTATAAGTTATTGATTGATTGATTGATTGTATACAGAAAAGGTTATTATTAAAAACTATTTCTTTTGTAATTTTTTTGTTTGAAAAATTTTAATATAGGATTGATTAAAATTGAATAAGATTAGGATTTTTATTAATCATGAAGACAGGGAAAAAGAGAAGATAAAGATAAATGGTAAAGAATGGAAAGTTCAAAGTGATTAAGAAAATCGCTAATGGTAATATTTATTGCTATTGCTATAAAATACAATCCGGAACAGGCAGACATCTAATCCGTCAATAACACGGACAGTAAGCAAATTTAATTGTTGTAATATTCAACAGAACAACCCTTTTTCTTATTCTCTTACTGCTGTATAGTTTCAATGGAGGATAAAAGATTAGACAGATCACTTCCTGATCATCGATGTAAAAGTAGTAGGTAGTCTTATTTTATTTTTTTCTTTTCTGTAATTTTAACGAATTAAATATAAATATATTTTTAGGATTATAAGTTAATTAATCAATATTATAACTTAACCAATCAATATTATAAGTTAATCAATCAATATTATAAGTTAATCGATCAATATATAACTTAATCAATCAATATTATAAGTTAATCAATCAATATTATAAGTTAATCGATCAATATTTAACTTAATCAATCAATATTATAACTTAATCAATCAATATTATAAGTTAATCGATCAATATATAAGTTAATTAATCAATGTTATAACTTAATCAATCAATATTATAAGTTAATCAATCAATATTATAAGTTAATCGATCAATATATAAGTCAATCAATCAATATTATAAAAAAATCAATATTATAAGTTAATCAATCAATCAATCAATTTTATTTATATCAAAAATAATTTTAGATTTCATATCTAAAATAATGTTAAATAATCTATTTCATTCTTATAGCTAATTATTTTAACGAAAAAAAAAAATCTCATTTATTATATATGAATATTTTCTTTATTATATATATATTTTTTTATTGATAAAATAAACTTTTTCCTTCCTTTCACAACAATTTATCATTCTTTATCATTCTAAGAACATTTATGATTTTATCAAAATTATCATCACAGTTGAATAATTTTAATTTATTTTCAATTCATTTAAATCAATGAAATGACGAGAGTTGAAATAATGAAAACAACAATAAAATTAAAACGATTAAGAAGCGGAAATGATTAAAGAGATAGGAAGTATTGTATGAGTTAAATTATCTCATTTTAATATTAATTATTAAAATGAACTGCTGACACTAATAATCAATTAGGATGATGAACGATGTTATCGATCAACAATGATAATATCATTAATTATATCCATCTCTTACTAACAGTCATTGGAAACAAAGAAAAAAAAAGAGCCAGACATATGAGATAGTAATGAATACATTAGGTATATATGAAAGAAGGTCAATAAGGTCATTGGGATTTATTGAACAATTCCAATACTATTGTTAAAACTTATTCATCCTCTAACAAACCATTCATTCATTCAATTGAATTCATTTCATTCTTTACTAAACTTTTGTTTTATTTTTAAATAATTAGTAATATTTGCGTCAAAAAATTTTCTGTCCATTTTTTTAACGGTCATTTTTCGTCTATCATTTATTTCTCAACAATATTTAAATATAATCTCATAAATTTACATACTCTATTATCGTTTGTCAATCATGTCCAGTTAACTCTCTCTCTCTCTCTCTTTCTCTCTTTATCCACAAGCACCCCCTGTGGTTGGTTCCTACTATCTTGTGGTCACTTCTCAATTGATGTTTCAACAAGACATACGTATGTATGTGTGTGTATGTGTGTGTGTATGTATGTATGTGAGGTTATAATGGAAGAAAGAGAGAGGTCAATGGAGCTGTCGTCGATAAATGAGATAGAAGTATATTGTATATAACATATACACGGACACAGACACAGACACACACACACACACACACACACACATATACATAACATCTATCCAATGTCGTTTGTGTTAATAATGGATAATTAACAAAATTTCCGGATTTCAATTTTTCTTTCTTATATTCAGGAAAGTAAGATTTTTTTTCTTTCTTCTTTTTATATAATTAATAAAGATAATGTTATCAATGATATTATCTTATTTTCCAAACTTTTTTCATTTTTATTATCTCATATATATTTTTTCTTCATTTAGCATCGATCGATGTAGGATGTTAGCTGTAACAGAACTTTCCCATTTACTTTTCCCTTTTCCACAATCTTCTCCCTCCCTCCCTCCCTCTCTCTCTCTCTCTCTCTCTCTCTCTCTTTATTTTTAATATTATTATGCATTAGAAAGTTTTAAACTTTTTTTGATCGATAGCATTTATTGATTTCTTCGTCAATAATCAAACTTATCAGTAACACATGATAATTATCAAATATGAATTAATCGAAAGGTTAATTTGCATTTATTAAGCTTTTATTAGCTGAAATAATTTTTTTTCTATTTTAAAATATGTAATATAAGTAATATTAACGGGTCAATTCGTTCTCCCTTCCTCCTTCCGTCCTTCCCGTTCTCCGCTTTCCCCGATCTCTCTCCTGTTCCTACCCCCCAACCCTCTCCCGTTCCTTCCCTCGTTTATTCAGTCTCAAGTTTTAATATCGAAATCTTTCTTATTTATCCTTTCTTAGTTTTCACCATTGAAAAAAGATATATACATTAGTGAGATTATAATACATCAATATATCATGCCGTTATATTGTATTTTCCATTTTTCTCTCATCTCATTCCGGCATTATTTCATATAAATTTCGTTTGCATTAAAGAGAGAGAGAGAGAGAGAGAGAAAGAGAGAGAGGGACATTGTATAAATTAAAAATGAGCAAAAGTATAGTTTTTTTAAGTTTTTGAAGAAGAATAATAATGGATCATCTTTCATGTGCCAATTCCTCCTTCTTATTGCTATTGCTATTGCTATTGCTGTTGTTGTTGTTGTTGTTGTTGTTATTGTTATTGAGATGAATGGCAGGCATATCACATGTGATAAATAGCTTTCATTCTCGAATATCATTTCTGAAATTTAAATTGAAATAAAATTGAATTATCATTATCATTTTTTTTTTTGGAATTTAAATTATTATCATTCATAATTTCGAAATAAAATGAATGATATATGAAGAAATATTTGAAGTGGTGATAACATGAAGTGGTGGTATAATGCTGAAAAGTGTGTTTTATGAGTATAATTGAAAAGGAAAAATGAATGTGTTCAGCTTTTTCAAGTACTCCCTTATTTCAATTTGTCATAACTTCCATCCAATCGTCAATTTAATTCGTTTAATGTAATCCGCATTTAAAATCTTTTCACCCTTAAACTATTATCGTTATTATTACCATTACCATTATTATTATTATTATTATTATTGATATTTAATAGTATTATTTATTATTGTTGTTACAATTTATTACTATTATTATTTATTATTGTTATTATTATGTATTATAATAATATTATTATTATTGTTGTTATTATTTTTGTCAGATTTTTTTTTTTTTTTTTGGCGATAAAATCTACGTCATATTATTAATTACAATCACGACATTGCGGGAAATTGTCATAAAAGATGTTCGTGTTAATATCTAATTTCTCATTTTTAATCAATTTTTATTTATCTCTAATTTCTATCAATTTTATAATATTTCATTAATTAATTATCATAAAATATCCCTTTCTTTAGGACGAACTTTCTTAGATGAAATAGAAGGATTTCTGTATCTTTTTAAGGCCTTTTCATAGTATCATCGATTTTTGTCCTCTTTTATTCTTTTAACAATTTCTATAATTAAAAGTTTAATTTTCTAATTTATCATTTATTCTGTTTGTTTGTTTCATAGAAATTTTATATTGTGAAAATAAAAACGTTTAGTATTTTATTGTTTTGATATTACTTACATTGTGATAAAATAGAATTCAAATTTTGGATAATTAAAAGAGAAAAGCTTTTATTCAAACAATTTTATTTTCTATAAATTATTTCTTCTTTTATTTGTGTCTTTTTTTTGAAAATAAATTTAAATAATTTTCAAAGATTTAAATTTATTTTCTATGATGTAATATATTGTTGATACGATTATTTGTTTTCCACAATAATACTGCAATTCACTATCTGATTTTTTTTTTCGTAGAATATTTTCCACGTCCAAACTTATTCGATCTAACTATTATATTTATCAGAATGCGAAATGCTATCATCGTTTATTCATGTATTTAGAAAATGGATCGACTGAATTTGTTGGAAATAAGTTTCCTAATAAAATTGATATTTTTTTTGAAATGATAATTTGGCTGGTAAATCAGATACTTTTGTTTCATCTGTTTTCATTCTGATATCTTACATGTAGAAATAGTTAAACTTTGTTAAATACAGGAATATTGGTAGTGGTATTCTTACATCGTGTTGTGTGTGTGTGTGTCTGTGTGTATTGAAATGGCTGTTAAATGAAATTCTATAATTATCATTTATGAAATGAATTTAATTTGTTTAGGAGTTAAATTGTTTTTATTTCTTTCAAGTAAAGGTTACTGCTATTTTTCTAATATTACAACTTCTTTTCATTCTATCCTTTATTTCCTTTAATAAAGTAATAATTTAAAAATTGATTAATTATTTAACGAAATTAAAATTTTTTTTTTTTAAACGAAGTTTATAAATAAAAAGTATCAAATATTATGCGATAAATTGCATTAGCTATAGAGTAGAATTTAATAATGACACCTATTCAACGATCAATTTCTATCATCCATGAAAATATGAAAAGAGATGAAATGTTGAAAAGGATCGCTCACTTCATCACATTATTGATCAATTGCAGTAATAATTACTGCTGGTTATTTAACTAAATGAAGTATTGAATATTGAGAATTGAGTATTGAGTATAGTATAGTATAAAAGCATGAGTAGAGCTAATTGTTGTTGTGCAGAATTTCACATCTTAGGCCTTCGATATATATATATATCTATCGTTGTAAACCCTTCATTTAAGGCATTACTAATAATGTGACGAAAAGCTATTTGGTTAGGATGGTCGTTTATTTCACACAAACATAATAGCTTCTTTTATTATAAATTTACTGAGTAAGTTACACTTTCATTTTGCAATTTCATAGATTAACATTTTCAACTTTTAATCTTTTCATAAACAGTGTTGATAATATCCGATAACTTCATTCATTATTATTTCCCATTATTTCTCGTTCGTTTATTTACATAAATATCAGTAATATCTTCTCTCAATGTTGTCTTATTGGAATTCATATGATAATTTATGATATTGTCATAATTCAGTTTTAAATTGAATGTAAATATATTTTGACCACCTTTTTATATTGATCAATGATTCTTCTATTCTATCATAAACATTTAGTATGGCAGACAGTTGTTTCAATTTGATCAGTTTGAACAGCTAACATGATATAGTGGTATCATGCCGAATAGCCTGAAAGATACATATGTTTAAAATACGTTATAATGATCGGTGTAATTCTACCGATCTTCTATTTTGTTTACATTTACTATCTGCAAGAAAAAAAATAAACATTTGATTGCATTGGCTATTTTTAAGCGATTAGAATCGGATAAAAAGTGGTAGTAATTAAAAAATTGATAATTAATTTATTAATAACAGTTTTAATTGACAATTTATAAATGAAATGTCCTTTTACGAAACTTTCTCAAATTTCAATGCATGTAAAAAAGTTTGCAAACATATAGTCGAAAAATTAAAAAGCCCTGCTTTGATAATTTTCACCTTTGTGGAAGAAAAAAAGAAACGAAATGTTGAAAATTCGAGTCAGTCATAATCGATTCTTCTCCTGAGATTACACTTCAATCTATTTGATAATTTAACTGATTTGATTTTTCTTTCTCATTGCTATATAAAAAAAAAAGACAAAAACAATTTTCTGATTCAGATTCATAATACACCTGGTAACACCTGGAACAAATTGAAAAGGTACCAATGGTACAAGATATAATCATATATGAGTGATGGCTTCGTAGTTCAAATATAATGGCGAATAGGAGAATGACTTACGAAGCAAAGCATTTTCGTAAAATTGCGGATATCGGAAAGGAGAAGAGAGAAGGAGTGATTGGTTAGTTTTCAGTGGACAGATAGTTAGATGGACGGATGAATTAATTGAAAAAAGGAGAGGGGGAACCAGAGGACGACTGGCTTCATCAACCAGATATTACGAATCCCTCCTGTTAACACATCGACCTGTTTGTTCACTTCTGAATTATCGTCTTCTTCTCCTTTTTCTTCCTGCTTCATTTCATTCCTGTCTTATCATTTCCAATATAAAATTTCATCTGTCGTTGATTGATTGTTGATTTCTTAGATATTCAATTTGAATTATAAATATTTTATAAATTATCTATTATTTAAGCAAATGTCCTTGAGATGATTGATACTCAGATCAATTACTGATATTCGATCAATTTATTGTTGTACCATTGTTGTATATCATTATTTACTGATTGTTCGTCCAATTTTCCATCGATTTGATAAGGATTTTTTTTTCCGAATGTTTATATTAGGATTGTAATTTGATCACTGATATTGCGTTATATATTCATCCGTTATATTTTAATTAACTCTTTAACTTTAAGAATTTAAATAAACTCTTTAATTTTTGACGAAAAAAAAAGAATTTAAATAAACATTTTCATAAGTGTGAATGGGATAGAAATTATAGTTTTACTCATAGGAGCCTTTTTAATTTTGATCATTTAAATGAAAGAAATGTTAAGAAAACTGAAAGATTTTCAAGTGAGATATTTTTGAAGAAAAGTATAAATTAGCTCATTAACATTGATATTAATTAATTGTATTAAACTACTCAACAATGTAATGATATGTTCACATAATGATATGTGTAGCTTCTGTTTCCACTTTAGCTGAAATACAATTGCTTTTTGGTTTAAACGAATTTTCTTTGATATGATACATATATAAATAGATGTGTGTGTGTGTGTGTATGTGTGTGTGTGTGTGTGTATATGTGTGCTTGTATTAAAGTTCTCCGAGAAATTTTCAACACTGTTGATCAAACAGGTATATTAGTTCAATTTAAAAGAAGTCAGCTGACGGTCTTACTAATTCTTCTACACAACTTACATCCACCAAACTACTACTAATTGCACAATGAGCAAATTGTAGACATCATATGATATTTATGGCGTAATCATCGTTAACCCATTGAATGACCACAATAATAGATATTTCTGATTACCTTTCATTTCATTTCATCCTAACTCAACGTATTCTTTTTTTTCTTCTCTCATTTTATAATTAATTTATTGAATAGTTCTTAAATATTGTTTACTAAAAAAAAAAAAACAAAACTTTGATTTTAAAATCAAATAAGAACAAAAGTTAAGGTTTAATTTTAGAATATAAAAATTGTTTTAAAAAAAGGAAAAGAAAAGAAATTAATAGGAATGTGAAATTATACAAACTTATTAATTATAAAATTTAATATGATATTTATTAATTATAAAACATGTTTATAATAAAATTTAACTATTATTACATTCCATTAGTCAGATTGTTTATTAATGAAATTTAAATGATAAATAATGTGATTCATGCAAATCTTTCGTATTTAATTAAGGATGCCATTTTGTCTGATCTGTTATTCTTTTTATGCTACAATTTACACTTTACTATTATTCATTTCTTACACTGTGAAATTTCGTGTAGAATGTTGAAATGATATACAATACATGCACTTGCTTGCTGAAAAAAAGTGCTTACCGAATAAATGCATGCATGCATTCTTCCTGCAAATTGCATGATGTATAAAAAGTAATTGAATGCAAGCAAGTTGCTAGCTAGCAACTTGTTAGTATGGAAGTAATACCACAAGCTTAAATAGCGCTGGCATCCTCAAGACATGCTTCATAAGGTAGATTGAAGAGCATTGAAAAAGGATGGACTCTCTTTCCTTCCATTTCTCACTCTCTCTCTTTTCCTCTTTTTCTGTCTTACAGAGAGGATAGAAGAGTCGATGAGGTGACCGTCATCTTCTTTCCTTCTTCTTCATCTTTCACAAATAGCTCTTCTTTTGTTATACTTTTCTCATCCTATTCTTTTATTTATTTATTGATTTATTTATTTATTTATTGATTTATTTATTTATTTATTGATTAGTTACTCTTTTTTTTTTTTTATTCCTTACTAAATGCGAATTAAATTAATTTAAACGAAATTTTGTGTAAAATTTGAAATTCATATAAATCATTAATTAAGGCTGTTCACAAATAAATAATTATATCAAAGACAATGGTCAGTTGCCTTTCGTCTTCTTTTTTTTTTCTTTTTAAATTTTCCTGAAATTAAATCCCATTATTATACATTTCACAAATTTCGATTTTTGATCAAATTCCAACCAGCATCAATCTGTCTACGAAATGCAGCATTTTGGATTATAGAGACGCGACATTTTTAATCCTAGCAATCAAAATTTCCGGAATGGCAAATTTCATCAATAAATACTTTATCAAATGCCTTTTATTGAAGTACGAAATTTCGCCGATACATTTATGATTTTCTATTTTTTTTTCTCTTTCCATCTTCCTCTCTCTCTCTCTCTCTCTTTTCTATTTTGTGATGAAAAAATTGAAAATGAAATAAGATGATGATAACAGAGTGTTACGTGATAATGTTCCGTGTGTAACGCGTGTAACCAGTAGTATATGTGATATTGTGACATTTCGAGTATCTTTCTCTCTGTCTTATGTTTCATGATGAAAAAATAGAAAATGAAATAAGATGATGATAACAGAGTGTTACGTGATAATGTTCCGTGTGCAACGCTAGTATATGTGACATTGTGACATTTCGAGTAATTCGAATGAAAAAGTTTTTTGATTTTACCTTAAAAGAATATTACCATCAACAGTATAATTAATGACAATCTAATTTTTTGGCTTCTCAAAAAAAAATTTTTTCTAACTTTTTCTTTTTGATATTTCTAACTTATTTTTTAAACATTTCTAACCGATTGTCCTTATTTCAATATAAGGAAACATACTTATTGAAATTATAATTCAATAGTTCGGGTTAAATTTAACCATTAATGGATATGAAATAAAATCAGTTAGGAGAAGAAATAAAGGTTGTATAGTCATTGTATCTAAGTTTGAATTTTGATTTTGAATATTTTTGTTGGATTGATTTTGGTGAATTGCGTTTTCTGACCTTGCCGATTAAACATTCAGTGACAACGTCAACGAGAATACATTACCGACAGCTGATTCATGTATGTATTGTTGTATTGCACAGGTGTTGCCTTCCTCCGGAGTATCGTACGGTATCTTCCACACCGGATCCTTCTTCCTTTTCTCTCTTCCCAATTTCTATCTTTTTCCATTTTAACAAAATGCTAACAGGCTTTTATTCTTACATTCTTTCATTCATTAACTAACTCTACGATTGGATCAAAAAAAAGCAAACCTGAAGTGTGGAAATCTTAACATCTTATCCATAGCTACCTCTCTCTCTCTCTCTCTCTCTCCCTTTCTCTGTCCCTCTCTTTTGAAAGTATCCATTCTGGATTAATTGATTGTAATATAGGAAAAGTTCACTTCATTACAGGACGATGGGCAATAAAAGTTATTCAGTAATATTAGTATTTAAATTGTGTTATGAGAAATAAAATATCCTATAATTAGTAAGGTTATAAGAAATGAAAAAGAGAAGAGGGAATATATAAATTATTAAAGAAATAATAGAATTTATAAAAGGAAGATTATTTTCTGAAATTATTTTATCAATTATAATAATATTTTAAGCATTGTTGTTTTTCTTTTCTCAGATATTTAAATGATAGTAAAGAAATTTCCAATTGTTCTTTGCTATCAATTACTGATATGATAATTTTGTTATTTGTGTGTAGACATGAATTATATGTAATATGTATTAATGAGAGCAAAATATTCTTAATTTGTCTTATCTATAATTTACAAACCGTTGTGAAATAGTTAATACATCTAGTACTGGATGTATTTTGATGAATTTCAGGTGACATTGCATAAAAGTATTAGTGAACCTATCAACAATTATCGTCAACAAGAAAGAGCGTATATTAATGTCATTGCTTGCGACAGGGTCAAATATTTGACTGTTGAGAGTACGACATCATATTACACATTTGTAATCAGTCTGTATTATTATTATTATTATAATTATTATTACTATTATTATTGTTATTATTATTATTATCATTGTCATTATTATTACTATTATTATTGTTATTTATTATTATTATTATTATCATCTGGATATTCGGGATTCACTATAATTTTCACGACTAATTTAATTTCATCTATTGTTTACTATGTTTCAAAGGATGGAAAAGAGAGAGGGAGAGAAAAAGAGAAAGAGAGAAGGATAAGTAGTTGTAGCAGTAATTCAATGTAATCATGGAAGCAATTGGCATAGTTCGTGAGTGATTGTTGTACACAGTGTAACTTATTATTGGTTATATTGAAGTGTTCTGTATGATATTAGCGATGATATTAGCTGCAGCTATAGATTGAGAATTGACCATTGAGTTAATTTGAGCTATAGCAGTGTATTGGTGTGATAACGCGAAAGAATAATTCAACAAAGTTGGGACGTCCACAACAACCAACCTATTTAATGAATTACTTTTTAACTTTCTTATTTACTACTTCAGTTTTTGTTTACGTTATCATTATCAATAATGCAATGAACAATCATTCCTAAAGGATAGTTTTCTGAACGAAATATGTTTTATCAAACAACAACAACAGCAACAACAACAACAACAACAGCAATAACAATAACAACAATTTATAGCATTTCGAAATATTTTTCTGCTTCAATTATTATTTTATTATCACTATTATTATCAACGAGAATTGCTTATGCTGATGAAACGATTGGTTAGTTTCTTCATGATTTGTGTTATTTTTATTTTTGAAGTAATAATTAGCTTTAGGCTTTATCAGTATGAAAGGGTATTATTAAATGATTTTTCCTTTTTATCTTTTTTTTTAAAATTATATAACATAAGTATTTCAATAATTATATAGAATTTATATACATATATAAATCCTATATAATATAT
>CAKAEH010001614.1:0-200679 GCA_916381525.1 Cercopithifilaria johnstoni | reverse complement strand
TGTTGTTGATGCTGCATAAAGTTCAATGCGGAAGATTGTGCATTCTGGACACTTGCGCTACGGTCGCTATTGGTCGAGACATGAGGTTGAATGCTAGCGAAAGAATTTCCTGAAGTAGCATTCTGACAATAGAGAGAGAGAGAGAGAGAGAGAGAGAGAGAGAGAGATTGCGCAGCAGTGTGATATATGGGAGCATAATTTTTTGCTATTTCATATATTTAATTTAATTGCATAATAATTCGTTTTTCATTGGATATCGAAAAAAAAATAGCACAGATGTCTTGATATCACTGTGGGCACTTCCTTAATTAGCGCGGCAAAAATTAAAACAAAGCCAGTAAAACAGTAAAACAGTAAAACTCGTTGAACAGTAAAACTCGAAATGACTTTAAAATTGAGAAAAAAAATTCTAAATAAATAATATGCGCATTGATCTATTTATCTTAACCGTAAAACGATGATTTTCGGAGAATGATGAATTTCGCACCAAAAAATTTCGAATAAACTTGAACTGATCATAATTACCATTGCGACATATAAAAACTAACAGTAGAACAATTTTCAGCAAATTTTAAAATCCTGTTGAAAAATATAATAATCGCCGGCTAGCTAATAAGAAAACTGACCATAGGAACGTAGTCTCCGGTATCATCATAACTATCAGCTGAATAGGAATCATTCACACTGACATTTGTTCCGTTCACATTCGTTCCGTTTTGCGAGTTTTTCGTTACTTGAGTAATCAGTGACTGTGAAGTTGAGGTTGATGGAACCGGATGAAGTGCTCGTCGTTTCGCTAAAAAGTAGAAGTGTTGAATACAAAAGCATCTAAAAGAAAGTCATTCAATAACTATACGATAAATAGCATACTGAGAGCAGAAAATTCATTTCGTAACAACTAGTGCTGTTTTTCTTCTGCGGAAATACTGCAACAACTGTTAAAGCGTGAGTGATGAAAATAGGTCTAAACTGAATTTTTGAAGTTTTGGTGAAAAGTGATTCTATAGCTCATTTTAAATTCAATATTGTTATAGGTGTCAATAAAAAAGTGAGGAGAAACCTTTAATAGTAGCTCCGGGTCGTATACAACAGCAAAATGACTGCAGAAATTTAGGCATGTGCGGCTTACCACGTGATGACGCACTTTTCGATGATTTATTTCGGACATTTCTCGCTTCTAAAAATCTCGAAGAAATAAATGGATATTTGAGAGCATTTGAAATATAACAATGTGATACTTCATCAATTTATGTCAGAATGAAATCGAAGAACATTTAAAAAACAACGATGATTGATATTTTTAAAATGCTGCTTAATTCATTTATTTAAATCACTTAGCTTTAAAACGTTATTGGATTTCAAAATTGCTATAATAACCAAGTGAAATTATGAGCAACGCTCAGTGAAATGATCTGACACAACCAAATCTTTTCGTTTTACTGTGAAAAATTCTGCATTTAGTGATTTCCTCTACTGAAACTCTAGCAAATGTTCCCTAAAACATGAAAACATTACGAGCTAAAATGCGCAGAAATGGAACCGAAAGAAAGAATAGGTGGAAATATAACGCTAAATTCACGGTGTTAGAATAAATCCTTTAGCTGGACTACTGCTATTAACAACAAAAAAAATCCCAGTGGTGTCGCAATTCCAGAAAGCACAACATCGAGAGCTCATGGTCTTTAAAAAGACTTCGTATAAAAACTTATTTCCTTAAATTTCGGGAATTCCAATAACAGAATAATCCAATTGTAAGCAGTGAATCATAGCTGCTGTTTATATGCTGTTCATAAACTAAAATCTGCACAATCGCTTTCAATTCAAGACTAAATTCCCATGCAGCAGAACGTAACATGTGAAAAAAATTTTGAAGAACTGATAAAACCATTTCTTAAACTATCAAAAATTTTATACAATAATAATATTCGTTTGAAAAATGCAACATGAAAAATACAGTCAATTATTTAGATAATATCATTTAAATCAAATTCCTTTGAACAACGACAAAGATTTGTTATCCATGTGATTCGTTAGGAATATCTTTGAGACAAGATATATAATAAGACTGATCACCTACTATAATATCTAGTACTAATACCTCGTTGTCGGGTACTTATGTCTATTCTAGTGAAATAAACGACTCAATAGCAGTCTGAACACTTAAAACTTTCAAAAGCTGAGTTTGGATAGCGCTTAAAATAATATAGAAGCTACAAGCTTACAACACTATACAGAGGAAAAGTACCGAAGTCCAATGAAAGATAAATCACCTTTATTCTCAAATACTAACCAAATTAATAGTGCATCACGTCTACCGTTAGTACTTTCCATAGCACCTCTTTTTTATCGAGTGTTTCTAGTTGTAACTCTCTGTCATTAGCACCGGCACACTCTTTGACAGCGCTATGTCTCGGAAAAGATAATTTTCGAGAGAAAAATTCGTTTCCTAAATCAACTTTGCTGAATTTCTTACACTCCATCTGTAATACACGAGAAGTATTCATACCATTTTCAAATCGACGAAGTAAGCCGATCAGTAGCGTTTGGGGTTTCTCACCAGGACTAGCATCGGATGCAGAAGGCGATTTTGAATAATCAATCTGTTCGTTGGCTGACGATATACCAAAACTGGATGTAGACAGTGCTGTTTGTGTCATGGATGAAGAACCAAGAATAATTCTTGTTGAAGGCAAATTAATGGTATTGGAAAAAGCATAGGCTGGATTCCCATAACAGGTTTTTGGCCAAAACTGCGGTGTGGAAGTAACGGTTACTGGGAAGCGATTGGGTGCATAACCACATGGAACAATTTTCTGCAGTCGTTGTGAAGTTCCTCCATCTGCTCTGCTATGGTTTGTTTCAATCGAATCCGCGCTACTACCAGGTTCCACTCCAATATAACTACTTTTAATGACACTTTTGAGGACAGAAATATCATTTTTCGTCCATTCGATGTCATCGTGATTCCGGAAATAGGTTGCACCCACGTCGTTTTCAGTAGTGTGCAACGAATTCAAAATTTGACCGTCCTGATTCATAGACCTTGAGGTACCAGATACTTCAATATCTTTACAATTCCCTAAGGTACTGCTGCTTGAAAGAGTTGTTCTCTGTCGTATATTAAAACGGCGTAAGCCATGAACTGCTATCGAAGAATTCTCTTGTGACTGGCTGTTCAATTCATCGGATTTTTTCATTGAAAAGCAAGGCCCGTGAAATTTCTTTTAGAATAACAAATCTTTCCGATTTGTTATTCTAGAAAAAAAACTGGGAAAATATACGATTTGACGACAAAGGTTCGAAAATTTTTTCAGTTGTTCCTGGAAAAAAAATGGTTAAAGACAAAAAGCATAGTGGGATTTGCATCGAAATCATTCGCAGCACCGTGTAACTTTCTATTTCAATATTTAGCTTTGCATCTGAATTTCGAAATATAAAGTAATAATAAAGCATAACTGAAGTAAGGTTGTACTTCAGTATCTTATGGGACCTGTACAGGATTTGTCAAGATCTGTACGAACCATTGTGCGTTTCACCTCTGCAGAGATCACTTTGGAAATGAAATGTGCGATGATCTCACTATCATTATCAGCGCAATTACAACAGCCTTCAGAACTGAGACTGCCTTATAAGTAGCCTCAAGATATTCAGAGTTTGTGCTATAATATGTCTTTTTCATTTTCCAAATGAATTCATCTACTATACATTTAAAAATGAGACGCATCACATGAACCAAGTCAATTAATGACTTAAAGAAACTGTGCAACTATTATTATAATATTTAAAAAACAAATGCGGCAAGGACCAAGCAGAGAAAGCATGTTTCTACCAGCTACTGTAAATAATCAGCAATTGTAACAGATATCTAATTCCAACATATTGGCATAAAAATCATAAAACTTACGAACTATATTTTTTTCAAGTGTAGTTCGTATTCTTTTAATTTGCTGAACTTGGGAGAATCACTTATCTTCCTCACGCAAAAAAGCTGTCAATCATGAATTTCATTACGCAAGTTGATGAATAAAAGGAAAAAATTGAAGACAGATACAGAGTTGAATAGTAAAGCCCAGCAAAAAATTCTTTTCTTGGTTCTTCTTATTATTCAGTTGGAACTCGGCCGATTTAATATGTTTGAAAAGATGCGTCACTTCTTCCTACACATCCCATGATCATACTACAATCGAAAATCAAATGTAATTGACCAAAAACCGGATGCGTTGTATCGGAGAGATAAGCAAGAAAATTGGGATAATAGACGATTAGAAAGCAATGAAAGCATATTATGTCTGGAAAACAATTAAAGACGAAAAGGAATTTGCGTCAAAATCATTAGTAGTTTTTTTTCATATTATAATGCCAGTCTAGAACAACATTATTTTTTCTGATAAAATGTTCCAACTGAATAACAAGAAGAACCAAGAATCAGTTTTCAGTATTAATTTTTTCCTCAAAAGTATGTGTACAGTTTGTAAATTGAAATTCCTGAATATTTTGCTTAATTTATTAGCAGTACTGTTTTCGATTCTTAGGATACAATCCACAAAATCGCTCTAAAAATCGCAAATTGTATTGCAATTGATGAAATAAATCAACTATGTCATGAGCGATGACAGGAAAACAAAATTTTTGAAACTTAAAAGATATGCGAGCATTCATCTTCTCTGGCTATCAGAATTTGAAATCACATGAGATGAAACTGTAGGGACCGGAAATTTCGATCAAAATTTATCGTTACTGCATTTTCTTCTTGGATATAGAGTTTAGTAGTAATCAGAAATTTGTAATGGACCATTCTTGATAGTCTCAACCCCCTTCTACTGAACAAATTTAAAAACAGAGGATGAAGGGTACAGATATGAAGAAGAGGTGAAACGATTAGCACCAAAAAAAACATTCTAAATGTAACAAAAGTCAAGAAATGAAACTTACTGTCGGCAGGAATAGAAGAGAAAAAGATGAACAATTTGCGATATTCAATAAGCTAGAAAGTAGCAGAGGTTAGAAGGGGGAAGAGATAGAAGTTGAAGATAGATAAACGGATAATAATCATTGATTCTTTGAGGAGGAGTATAATATATTTCCACTTGCTTTACATTACAAGAGGTTACGAGTGGATTTTTCTGTCGCGATCATTTTCAACCTCTTCATAAACAGGGGTAGAAAACACATATGATTAATTAATAAAAGATCCTCCATTCTTGCATAAACTAAAAGTTGCTTGCACTAAGTTATACATCATTCCATAATATATCAATAGGAAGTAATGGAAACACAAAATGCATTCAAATACAAATAAAGAAAATTGAAATTAATGCATTGTCTTAGTTTATATGTTGCAGTTTTGCCGTTAATTTGCTTTAAAAATATGGCATTATCGGTGCTGTATAAAATAGCATAGTCATCCAACACAATGGAGAATGAGAATAACAATAATAAACAATAACAACAACAGCAATAATGGACATCTAAAATTATATGAAATGTGGGAACAGTTAATACTCTTACTACTAGAGAGTTGAAGAAAACACAGACAAGAGGTGAGGCGGAAAAGTCGTTATCATGGAATGGTGAAAAAAATGAAAAGGACGGGAAGTATAAGACGAATATGCTTCTTTCTCCTCTGATAGCTGTTGCTGTTGACAAAATTGTGACCTATACCTCATGTTCCGCACATGGTTGCTGCTTGCTATCTCTATCGGTGAAGAATGCATGCTGAGAAATGACGAGAAAGGAGAAAAAGACGGGCGATGATGACGAATGACAAGAGCAGCAGCACCAACAGCTCGATTCAGGCACTTCACTAGTTAGCATTAGTGATTGCTTGTCGGGTGTGCTTCATCAACTGTCTCTTCCTCTGCTACTTTTCTAAAGTTGTCGCTTTCGATGGGCGCTACTGCCCTCGCTCCCAACGACAGACTACATTCCTACACTTCGCTGTTGCTGCTGCTAAAAAATGTTGCCGATGATAGTTGTTAACATCGAAATCTTCAGAGTCGTTTTAATATGCATTGTAAACAGAATCACCACATGATGTGCAGTGCGCTATGATGTATACAATTAGCGATACAAGAGGACAAAATGCGTTGCGTCATTAGTGCTGATAATGTTTATACATATTCCTTTCACAAGTCCGCACCAGTGGAATCAAGGAACTTTCCTTCTAGTAGACTTCGTTGCACCTCGATCTTCAACATTCCTCAATTCATCTCTTACGTTCTCTGCCGCAGCTACGGTTACAAACACACACCACTGCCTGTTCATTTCCGCAAACCTTATATCATTTTTTTTTTCATTAGATAAAATAGTCATTCTGAAATACCACTGTATTGATAGATATGCTTTCAATTCGGGATTTCCTAAAAAACGAAAACAAACAAACAGAACATACGGAATAAAAATACGGATAAATAGGTGAATTTAGCTTTGTAAATGAAAGATGCAAGTTTTGGCCGGAATATTCTTAACATGAAGAAAATGAAACTCATAAAAACAACCCTAATAATTAAAGCAGGTATTACATAATCTCTCATTAATTAGGTATTATGTTCTTTTTGCTTCCCTATTCATCCACCTCTTACAGCAAACACATAAGTGTAGCAATCATAATTTTTCCTGGAAATGCTGAAACTTCACTTCAACTGCGATGAGATCGTAATTCAAACTGCGACGCCATATCATAAAAGAGATGCCAATGCAAACAACTTTTTCAGAAACTAAACGGATTGAAAATTATGATGACACAGTGATGCAAAAGAGGGATATCTTGCATAATTTTTTTGATGGGGTGATCGATATAGTGGCTTAACCTGGGGTAATGTTAAATGTTCATTTCTTGCTTCATATTAGTTAATGTCGGATAACTCCTTGTGTCATCCAAATCATATTTTTTATTTCCTTTTTGGAAGAATTCAACATTTTCCCTTACTCCTCCTTCATTGTTTAATTGACTAATAACCATTCTATTAGAGATTTCCAATTAATAAGTTTAATCCTACAAAAATTTTTTTTTTTTGTCAAATATGAAGACAGAGAGACAAAAAGTTCATGGAGACAGTACGAAAACAAAGTAAGCAGAGAATTCGATGAACCTGAAGTTTTCAATGAGTTATAAAATTTTCTCCAAGTTCAATAATTCCATATCATAATTGATGTCTGTTCGGTATCTATCATCCAAATTCATTTCCCGCTGTCAGGCTATCATTATAGGTATATTACTCTTCCTCTCCCTCTCTATTTTACTGCAACATCTCATCCATTGAATGTAAACACTTTTGCTGAAATTTGGTACTTCGTTCACCAAAACTAGTTAGTCGTTTGCTATAGCTGTTATTCCACAGTGAATCGAATGTTTGTTCAACTCTGACTGTAACTTCAAATACAAAAACAAAAAAAATTTGACTGCTTGTGGAAATCTTTTTTTGATGATGATAAAGACAACTGGAAATATATGAAACAGCAGAAAATTGTGTTCCCATATCGAATGCTTACATTAGGTAAAATGAAAATTTGAACTTTAATATACTGTACTTATAGTTTTCCATACTAAACCATGTTGGACAAGCCAGGATCATAAAATATAATGAATGAATTTCCAAAGCTAATTAAATCAGACATTCTTAAAAATGATATCTTTTCAGTAAAGCTAAATTGAAGGGAAAGCAAATGAATTTCAAAAGCAATTCTACAAAATCATAAGCGATAAATTAACATTCCAGCATTAATAAGAGAGAAAGCTTCCTCGTTGGCAAGAAAGCAAACAAGCAACCTGTTAATCAGCTAAGCCAAATATGCAATTTCTAAAAGGAAAATTACAATCAGCTGTGAAGAGATTTTCAAAAAAATTGCAGGATGAGTAATTCCGTAGTCTTGCACATAGTTGCACCTAAAAAAGATATGATTGAAAATCATGATTGATAAGACTCGAGTACTACAGTTACGATCATTAAAAATGCTGAGATAGTAATGAAGGAGAGGACTGTCACCAGAAGAACAAGATTTCCATCTAATTGAATGAATTTTTTTCTCTGCTTCCACCTTGATATAAACCTTCCCTCTCTTCCACTTCCTCCCTTCCTATTCTTCACAACTACCACATTATTCAACAGTTCGGCAGTATTGAACCTAATAGTATCATAATCCTCTCCAGAACTAAACATACAAATAAAACAATGGAAAGCACGAAATACTGTCATCTTAAAAATGAATCCATCCAATAAAATTGAATCGATCTTAAAAAATGAATAACGAATCTCTCTCCTCCTTTTTCTATTTAAAGGTATTTATGGATATGGATAAGAACTTAGTTAATATTCAAGTTTAATATTCAATCCAACAATCCAGAAAGTTCTGATTCAACGACTCCTGTCTTGGAAAGAACAAAGATACAGCTTTTTTAATAACCTTTTTTTTATAACCTTTTTTTACATTAATTAAGCCATTTTCCTGAAAAAAGATGGGAAAGTAGGATTTGGAGCCAGAAACATTATATTATTGAAAATAGGAAATGAAACCATTAATAACAATGTTATATCTTAAAAGGTTTAAAAGACTGGATAAAAAAGAAGGGAAATTACATAGTTGACCTTGTGATTTTTCACAATTCTCCGAAATACCGGGCAAACTGTGTAATGTTACATAACGTATCGTTTCATTTTGCTTTACATATGATTACACTCGAAAACAAGTCTCTCCTTCGCTCATTTTTTATCGGTATAATGAGTGTCAGCCATCGGAGGGGTTAACGCAATGGTTAAATGGTATAATTAATATAGCAGAAAATTTCCTTAACGGAAACGATGAAAATTCCATTCATACTTCCAAACAGATTATTCTATACAAATCAGATGGGTAATTATTCCCTTACAGAAACAAATATCATTAAACAATCGACCAATCAAATATTTAACTTTAAATATTCAATGACCAAACATTCTTTCCACTTTTCCATCTATTATAATCGCCTTCAATGTACATTATTCGATGTTTATCATCTCATCCTATAATTTCTCTTCGTCATGATTAGCATGGTGTCCTATAACGGATTAGGATGACAGGAAAGAATGAAAAACAATCATTAAACTAGAAAAAATTATTGAAATTTTCTAACAAAGTAGAGCAGGTCGTTCGTTGCTAAAATCCTCCGAAAAATGTTAAACTTTGAAACTAGCATTGGCTTTGATTCGATGCCAAAAAGATTGTATGGCAAACAAATATCTCTTTGCTACGCTCAATATATTTCATTTTTTCATTCGGCACTGTTACACGCAACATTCAAATGTTTCTCTAAACTTTCTTATCAGCTTACCTTTCTTACGTTACAATAATCTTAAAGGGCTTGAATACCATCGGAAGAGACCAAGTTTAGAGAGACAGAAAAAGACATTGCTAAATGTAAAATGATTATGCTGAGCATACAGTTCTATCTAAGAAATAAGAATTTCTGTTTCCGACCAACTAATATTTTATATTAGCCCATAATATTTATTGTATATATAGACTGCAGTACGGAAGCACGACATATGGAATAAAACAGCTGTTGTTTTTAGTTCGAAGGCCTGATTCCTGGACCACATTTTAAACAAATAAAACTTGATGAATTTTTGGTATTAAATGCTTAAAAAAGAACCTGCATAACCTTCACCTCGAAAAATTTTAATATTCTATGTAATTTTGGAACATTCACAAAAATTATTCATCAAATTTTACTGCTGACCTATCCTACTATTCACTTCGCAATGATAATTAACAGAATCCAAAACTCATGTTATAAGAATGAAAAATAATGCAGAAATTGGGAATTTCGGGGGTTTATTGCCCATTGTGTAAATAAGAAAAACTGTAATCAGCCGAACTCAAAAGATAACGTTATTGATAGAAATGAGAAGTGATCATTTATTTCGCCCTCCATTGAGAAGCATAATCATTTACGAACCAGTTGAGGTGGGGTTTGAGAGCGAGGTCATGGAACTAACATTACAGAACTTTCGCCCCCTATCTTACACGTCTTGCGTTATTTGTGCACTGTAGATTTAATCATCAGAACTTTGTTCATAAAAGTGGAATAAAAGTGGGAAAGAGAAGTAACGAGAAATCAAACCAAAATCATAAGAAACAATGAAGTGAATATAGTTTATAATATAAGGTGAGGAGATCGTACAGACGAGCAAAATAGAAATCTTGTTTTATAGACTCACGAGTGACACAAACAACTTTCGGGGATTTATCACCCATTGTGTAAAAAGATTTTCCATTTCCATCTTATCAACAACAGCAACTTTTGATGACGAAAATTAAAATGGGAGTTTCTAGAAAAATTATTTAAAAAATCTCAATAACAGCTCAGAAGCGATAAGAATAATCACAAATTATATAGAATTGTTGAAAGTAACAATTTCAACCATCATAATTCACTTTTGAAAAGACTTCACATAGTTCAGATTCATGGTTTTCGCTGACAGACATGAACAATCGCTTGATTTGTTCAGCACACTTGACAGTAATTCTTGCAATGGAAAGAAGAACGCTTATCTTCTCTTTATAGTGGAATGCTTTATATTTTTCAATTTCCATATTTCGAAAAACAAATAAAACTACAACTGAATAATAAGATCGAATAGTAAAAAGATGACGAATTTTTAAGTAATACGATTTTATAAATCGTCTGAATAAGACAAGTTCTTACTGAAATCACGAACTTTCCTTAGGGTTGCAACAAACTACAACGGATTTCTAGTCATTTCTAAAAATTTCATTAATAAAATGTATCTAATTTTTGCAGACAACATCTAAAAAGACTATATAAAAAATCCAAAGTTATTTAAAGGATTTAAAATGTTAATTCATAAAGATTCTATAGAGTTGGGAATTCTATTCTAAAAACGTTAACACTACTAGTGCTACTGATTCGTTCTAACTAAACTGCAATCTTCGCTCATGAAATCATTCAGCTGATTCGTCAATAAATCACTTGCTACTTGACAATCAATCAAATAGTAAGCTAGCTCCTCCTAAGAAAATCGAATTGTCGCCAACTGTTCAATTCAGAAGATCATATTTTCAAGATCATATACTTTATACCGACCATTTAATCAAAGAAATTAAATCGGCACAAATAATTCGTTTTCGATCAGGCTACTGGGTAAATTTAACAAGCAGAAAGTAAATTCTGGGAAGCAATTTGTGAAAAAATCGGTGAATTAATCCCAATTTAAGTTTCGACTTTTTAATCCCATCTTTTCATAATATTAAATATATCAATCCATTCGACTAATTTATCCACAATAATAAGAGTTTAGTAAAAGTCTCCATAAAATATTCATCTCTTTCAAGCTTTACAGCAAATGAAAAGTTATTCGCAAAAAACAGAAAATCCCATAACTGAAAGAATTTTAATATTTTCGGATAAGAAATAGCTGGTTTAATATAATTCGTGGAAATGTATTTGCATAATTTGAGAAACAAAAGATTTTTTGATTAGAACAAATGTATTTTATAGCAGAATGTTCTTAAAAATCTGGATAGTATGCACTGAAGGCACATACACTACACATTAAACTGGACAGTACTTTGGCTTGAAGACTAAATCATATATTTCCAAATGTTTCTGTAACTCAAATGTATTACTCGTGCATTTTCTGGTATTTTTCTACCTGTAGGTACTTATCATCTGTAATTCATAACAAGGTATGGCAACAGTTCTTAATTAACTGATAGTTTATTTCGCTATAAGCTTTCCTTGTTTATTGCTGAAAACTTCATCCGATCTAGTGTTGGTAAACGGAGGACGTAGATTTAAATGAAAAAATTCATATTCCACAATTTTCGCCTAAAAAACTCAGTGACAAAATTGAAGTTACATCTTCTTTAGCGGCAGCAGACAAAAGAATCGACACAATCTACCATCCATAAATTAAAGCTCATTTGAGTCTAAGTTATACTACTTTCTAAAAGGATATCTCATACTTAAAACTTCAATATGTAGAAATGAAATGGAAAGCCATGTGTAAAAAATTCGCAGGATAAAGAAATACAAACCAGATGAAACAATATCTCTGTAGTTATTGCCCTGAGATCTGTCGCTATTGGAATTCATTGATAGTCGTCTACACAGCTCGGTGCCAATTTTAAATTCTTCTGGAGCAAAACACTGACTTGCTACATCTATATCTTCTTTCTTGATCTAAACAGAATGTGAAAAAATGGATAAACAAATAGATGTGAAACCAGCATCAACTAGCAATTTCCAGACAACCATGTATGATAATAAATCAAAAAATACTCTGAATAATTTTGAAGAAATTAAAACAGTGTAGAATCCAGGCGTTTGCTTTTCAGAAAGAAAATGCGATTGAACACCAACAATGATAAGAATATAGTTGATATCATTATATGATATTATATGATATCATTATATGATATCAACTATATTCTTCGCAGAATGATGATTTGAAATGCTAAGCGAACTTTACATTTTACAACCAATACATATATATTAAAACTTGCACTCAAAATATTCACAGATGCTGGCACGGTAGTCATTACAGAAGCCATAAATAAAACTGGAACTGATATACGTCAGGCTGTGGGAAGCAAAAAATTTATGTTTTTCGTTTTTTTTTATTTGAAAGAATGTTGAAATAGTGAGAGTGGTTATCATGATAAAGCATAGCAAATTTTGGAGAGATTTTACTATTCTTTCGCATCTCCTCAACAGTGTTGAAAGAAAATAGCTTACTTGAGCAATTACACTGTCCACTGAATTTGTCATTAACGATTAGCAGATTTTGTACAGTACTAAAGAATCCAGAAAAATAAAATAGTGTTATGCGTTTCGAATTTTGCTGTTTTTCACCTCCGGCAAGCTGGTCCCCGATGTTTCTTGAAAATTAAAAGCATTATTTGACTCGAAAATCTAAAAAATTTTCCGCTTTATTTGACATTTTCGATATCACATTGCCATGATTAAAATAATCAGACATGGCCATGATTTGAATTTCATCGCTTTAGATCCTAGATCGGCATCGTGTTCATAATTCGTATTGAACTGTTTCAAATGCCTAAGGCCTACTATTCGATAGTTTCATTTCAGCTGTCATTTATCACCGAATTCCACGGAATATATCCCGAAGTACTTCGATATTGTCTAGCTTCATATTACGACGCATTACTCAGTGCTATTGTGAAACAGATTCTGGCCTTTCCATATCACCTATTTCTTACTAGTACAATGCTGTTCATCAAAAAAGCCAACAATAAGGCAACAAAATTTTAGAATTTTCAGAATAAAATGCTTCTAATATTTTATATCCGCACTTTTCTCTTTGCCAGTGAAATGATATCGAAGTTTGGTGATAGCAGTGGATACATGCACTGTAATCAGTATCAACAATTGCTGTTTGACAGATATTTCCTTAGTCCAAATCAATAAATTGAGCCCTTTCGTCGTTAATTTCTTGTTTCTGCTTCCTGTAAACACCGGTATTTTATTTGATTTTAATGAATTTCTGAAAGGCTAGAGACAAAATACGACTGGACGAATATAATGACCATCATACAAACTTCATAAATATTATATTTCTCGCAATATGACGAAAAGATAGACATTCCAGGCAAGCTGGAAGGTTAAATGGATGTTTTGACGTATGGCGCCATAAGTTCATAGAGAACAAAGGATCCTTAATGCGCATCATCAAATAAGCAAAAACCATAACTTGAGCCTTATATATTCTGACTACTGAAAATAAGCGCATGAAGTGTTTACATCCTTCAAAAAATTCAACCACAATCTCCTTTCAGTAATTAAAATTTTTTATACTCGCATGACTTAACAACAGCAGCTCACATACTCAAATTGTTAATAAATTAAAGGTAGTCTGTAGTACGAAGTCTTACTTTAACGTATAAAGTCTTATTTTAAAGAAAGTGAAGTAACAGATTTGTCTCTATATATTATTTATATTTATATGAATAATATATGGAGACAAATCTGTCTCTTTCTGAACAATATATGAAAAAATGCAAATGATTATTAAACATTTCTTTTTTCTTCCGTTTATCTAACGTTTTCAAAAGAAATAAAATTAGCAGTAAAAATGAAAACCCAATAGTTGGAATTTCTTGCACCGCAATTCTCAACACTGCCAATTAATTAATGCACATAATAGAACATTTAGTGTTAAACGAAAAGAAATGCATGGAGGCAAATCTTCTTGATATTGAAATTTAAGGGGAAGAAATGCATGGAAGCAAGTCTTTGAGATACGAAAAAATCGCAAAATATACATTTCTGGGGCAAAATTTGGCACAATTTTTCTTGATTAATGAACTTGAAATATCCCATTAATTAATGGTACAAAAATTACGATCCACCAACAAATGCGAAATATTCATATTCATGAAAAACTCAGCCATATTAACTTTCATAGCTTCTCACTCAAATATTTAAATCATATATCAAGTATAAGTTGAAAAATTTTGGAAATTGAAATTCATCTGAAAAGTACTTTCCAATACAGTTTTTTACAGCAATGACGCACGCGAACTGAATATCCGAAAAGATTATCTAAAAGCGTTTTGGAAGGATTTTATAGAAGCTGAATTATTTCATTAATTGGTATTTGCAATAATTACGTAGAAGAAGGCTAAGGATATGGAAAAAAGCAATTGAAAATCCGGAAAAAGCAAATAAACCTTTATGAAGGAATAACTGAAAAATTCGTTTGCTCGAATGTGAATGATCATTCCCTGAAAATGGACCGTCATAAAACCAAAGTGAAAAAAATATGTTCTGATACAAGACAATAATCGAGTAATTTGTAAAACGCTAAAATGATGAGATGGAGAAACTATCTAAGACATTTATGTATGCAAGCGATGAAATCAAAAAAATGATAAAAACGAACTTATAGAAAAATAAACGAACCCAATCAGAACATAATATATAAAACAAAGCGTAAACTATCTACTCTGATTCTGATAAAATACAACTCGGAATAAAAAGACTAAAGGGTATGTAGAGAAGAGAGAAGAAGAGATACACATACAGATTCACAAGATCCGTCCACTACGTTACGTGAGTTTTTTAAAAAAAATGAGAGATGTATTATCCATGGCTTGAAAAGAAATCAAAACTCTATTTCCGCATCCTTTGGGAAAAATGAAATGGAATAGTGATTCGTTTATGTGTTTTTCGCTAATTTGCCGCCTGTATCTTGCTCGTCAATTAAAAAATTATATTGCATCTCAAGGAAAAAAAAGGAAAATATACTTTTTACATACACTGAAAATACAAAAATACAAAATACACATACACTAAAAGTAAAAAAACGAATTTTGTTAATTAATCAGTGGCACAATTTACCTGTGTTCAGGTCACATTAGAAGTTTCACCAAATTTAAAATAGCTTTTTGATAATGACAGTTAAGAAATAGCTTTTATATGCTCAATAGCTAACATTTAAAATTTCGCAGTTAGATTACATATTTTGATTATCGGAAAAAAAACTTTTTTTTTAATGTATCAGTTTTTTTTAGCTTTCGCAAATTTAAAGTGAAGAAAAATATTTTTCGAATTTGTAAAAACAATTTTCAAATACTTGGGTTGAAGTCCCGATAATTGGTAATTGAAAAATGATTATTAGCCTGAAGCCTGAAACGACCAAACTGCAAAATATATTATGTAACGCATGATATGTACTATTTGTTGACTAAAATTCGGTCAATCTCCATTGTTTCCCACGTACACTTCCTTCTAAATCTATTAAAAATATATTTCTGTGAAGCAGTTTTAAATGATCATATTAAATGACATTAAAATGAAACAGGAGATTTTGGTTTAAATAGCACATCAAGGCATTTTTCATCAAACGGTTGTCAACAATATTAAGCTGATACATTGAAAAAAAAGTTTTTTTTTCCGATAATCAAAATATCTAATCTAACTGCGAAATTTTAAATGTTAGCTATTTGAGCATTTAATGCAAACCTGCTGCATTACAGAGCATAGCATAAATGAAATGTTTTCGTCTTATATATTATCCTATTTGCACTTCATCATTTTAAGGTTAAGGGGTCGTAAATAACACATGACAATCATTCTTCTCACATATGGCTTACCGCGGCCGGAACACATAAAATTTTATACATAACAAAGTAGTCCTCTATACTATCGAAACTAATCATATTGTAATTGGCTCACAGTTTCTAAATCAGAAATTGAAAGGTTGACTCTGCTATACATCAAAAAAGATTGAATCAACGCCTGCTAAACCACTACTCCAATCAAATTTTGTATGCCATTAATTACTGCCGATAGAAACAAATTTCCTTATATGATAGACGTAAAATAAACGAGGAAAAAGCAGAACAAGACTATCCACAGCAATGATCCAATAAATGGACATTTAACACTAATCAACATTTGCGCTTCCATTATCCTACAAACTAAGAAAACAATCCGTTATTGCAAACGATTCAAAAAAACAGTTATTCACGTACTAGTTATAAACTAACAAACTGTTGCGAAAGGGATTGGTTTGCACACCTTCGACACAATTCTGTTACCAATGTGTTGGACTGAATAAGCAAACAACTTTGGCTCTTTTATTAAGCAGGCAATTCTGATGATCATTATTAAGAAGCTATAAATTGAAGAACTACTGTGATGTGGAATATTCTAACAGTTCTTTGTGCAAGATTAAAAATGAAAATCGAGAGTCAGGAAAAGGCAATATATTGAAACTAAAGATTTAAAAAACATGTAAAATGTTTCTCTTCTAGTTGACAAAATTTGTTTTAGATGTTAAACATGCTAATTTTAGATATAAACATGCTACTGTATCAAAATCACCGTTATCAGCAGGAAACCCTGCCAAGCAATACGTAAGCATATTGAAGTAGTTCAACATGAACGTGATTCAGAAGTTCAAAAATATGCAGTTTAATCCGCAGAGTTGTTTTTGATATGCAGTTTAATCCGCAGAGGAAACCTTCCAAAAAATTAAGATATTTGAACTTGGACTTTTTTCATATAATGAACTTGAACGTTCCCAACACTATTTCCCTCCTCCTTCTCAGCCCCCATCCATGGCTTACAGATAAAGAAAATGAAGGCTCGTAAAAAGCATTTAAATTTTAAAAAGTTACAGCAGTACAATCAAATCCATAATTTTTCAGACGAGGTGAAAAAGGATGAAGATGGCTGGTTTGAAAGATGCTGCAAGTATGAATCATTATCTTTCGCTGGTTGGAATTCGTATATCAATAAACTTACTACAATCTTAAATGTGTTCAAGAAAATTGGAAAGATTGGAAACTTGAAAAAATGTATTGAAAAAGTTAATCTAATATATCATAAAATTCTTGATCATCTACAACATTCGTCAGTAACAAAGCATTGTCAAAGGTGGCACGATCGAAATTTTCTCTTGGTTCTGTTTTAACTGTGTTTTTCGAATGATTTGATCGAAATGAATATTAAACATACGCTGAGATCCGCTATTCTCACTCCCTTAATTTTTTTGAGTAAGTAAGTAACTCAAAACTTCAAGAAATAGAGGATTTTCTTTTTCTCCCTTTGGTTTTTTCTTAGATACTCATACTCTTCACAGTTAGGTAATCGTATTCGTCATAATTACCTAGTAAGTAAATCCAGTCTCGTTCAATAAAGATCTAAATCATTCAAATAGTACTAGAGCTTCCAGAAATCTTAAAGATAATCTGCGAGATACATAATCACCAATTCGCAAATTGTTCAAGAAATGTGATCCCCCGACACTTACGATCTTCTTTTTTTAGTAACTGTGTAACTTCAACCACACCATAGCTAAATGTTGACATAACTTTTAACGCTGTTAATATCTTCAGTGATTCCAAGAGAACTGTCGATCGGCGATTTCCATAAGAGTCACGCTGCATTTATCGATTCCTAATTTTCTTTCGCTTGTTCCACACATATCCACTTTTTCCCAGAAAGCCGAAATACTACGGACAGTGACACTTAGGAAATTTTGAGTTCGTGGACGAAAAAAGTTCCATGATCAAATTTTCTTGTTGGTATTGGTGGTTATCCTCATTCTTATTTTGATGAATGTATCAAAAAAATAGGAAACAGTTGAGCACAAGCCAGAAATGAAAAGAGGAAATGGGAATAGGGGAGGCGAAGATCTGCCCGAAAGCCTCGAAATTTTCAGTTTAAATAAACACATGAGAAGCACTGAGAGAAAACAAAATAGACACATTATTGTTAAAATTTAAGAATTTTTTTTAAGAATAAAACGCGTTTCAAGCCAGTGAGAGTATAAAAAATAATAACGGGGAAGAGTAAACAAATTCACGTAAATTAAGATAAAACTGAAGTTAATCTGAGGTGCACATACAAAGATTTTCAAGTACAACAACATTAAAGTGAGGCTTCGAATAAACACATACCTTAGAAAATAAAGGCCTTTCAAACTGGTATACGTTAAATATAAATAATTAAAACAGAGACGAGTGAAGAATTGATAGTTAACACATTTTAATTAATGACAGAATGAAAAACTGATGACTATCTAATATTTTCAGGAATAACAACAATAACAGCAACAAAAAAAGCAAATTTTGCAAAAAGTTCGAAAAACTTGCACTATACTATGGGCGTTCGGAGATCCATACATGCATGCAAGCTTGCTTGCATAACTTGTTCACTCGTACACGATCGAACGAAACAAAAAGCTCCTGTCGAGATAGACAGCTGCACGATAATCAAGCACGCACGCATTGCGCTCATATTGACACGCAAGCGCTCTGGTAGTCATTGTGCAAAAATCAATATCTCACACATGAAAATACTTGGCGATGAAATAGGCTAAGAAGTTTCATGAACTCCATTAAGAGTTGGATGAAATAGTTTTAAATTCCACAACTATTGATTTCTTGTAGTTATAACAAGAGACTCAATAGAATTAATGTGAAATTCAATTCAAGATTTAAAAGAGATTTTATAAAAGCATAAACTAGTAGAGATGTAAATTGTGTTGTTATATCTTGTAGATAAACTATTAGGAACAATTTAGCTGGAAATTTGGCATGTTTTAGAGAAAAAGGTAAGTAAAAGCATTAAATTCTGTTTTGCACAACTTTTATTCCTCGTTTTTTAGAAAAACAAATTTTAAAAACTTTCTATATTAATTAAATATCACATTTTTCGGTTTTTCAATGAAAAAAAAAGACAATACAGTGATAGGTTCTTCATTTGTTCATTTCTAAGTGTTAATTAATTAGTGATGCTAATTAATGACTGCGCACTGTGAAAATTTCATTAGCTGAAAGTAAAAAAAAATCAGGATTCAGATAGTAATCGAAATGAATACTCAAGAGTCTTCTCGGCAATAATACGTAACGTGACAGCCGTCTACAATATCTGTGATAAGTTTCAATATTGATTGAATACGTTTAGCATACTTCCTGATGTTAACAACTGCTAAAGCTGAAAAACTTCCCAATCAACTTATCAACAATGCAAACTGATTTTTGCTATCACATTAAATGCTCAGTCGCTACCTTTATAATTATTTAAATTTAGATTTGCAAATAAATTTCATCTGTTCCACTGAAATTTCATCTGTCAACACTTAATGCAATACCTTTTCGACTTGTTTAAAGCTTTTTATTCTTGCATTCCTTCATAATTTGATATTATCCGTTCAAATTGTCGCAATGATCAATGCCGCCCGGATTTCATGGATTAAAATTCGTCCAATACATTGATATAAGAGGGTCAGAATTACCCGTTGATCAACAAATACGGACAATAAATTACGTTCAAAAGTGATGAAGAAATTCTCATGATATCTTTTTATCAGATTGTAAAGTGATATTGAAGTGATATTGTTTACAAAAACTTTTCTTGTGGACTTTTGAAAGTTATTTTTGACTTTTGCGACTTTTTCGCAACAATCATAATTCAGATATTATTGGATATTGTGTGATATTTTAACCATAGAAGAATTCGTGAATAATTCGATTCATTTATAAATGTTAATCGATCACGATTTTTGGATCTTTTGAAAGAAACGCTGAAATATGGTACAGTCATTTTTTTGATAGTTAAAACAAATTTAAATAGCAAATCATTGTATGTAGTAGGTATTATAACAATTGTTGACAGTTGAAGATTGTTTTCTTCTAATTTTTGAATTTTATATTGAAATTAAATGAGTGTTGCATTATTGAATTAATTGAAATTATCACAAATGAATCGTTGCATGGTGAATCGATGTAACAAATATGCTCATTGATTTTGAAATGATAATAGAAAATTAAGACTATTTTTTCATAATTTCTTTAAATTCATTATATCTTTGCTTAAGAAATTTTCATTGAAGCATTATTGAGAAGTAAGGAAGTAAATTTTTTTGATGAATAAGAATTTCAAATCTTTTAAATAAATGGAATAGCACATAAAAGTTGTGAAATTCAATGATAACATGATCTTATTATACTGCACATGATCAAACTGAATGTAAGGTTTGCTTTTAATCTTAACCAATTAATTAATTCCAATCATATCTTCCATAATCAATTCATTTCACCATAATAATAATTTCAGTGCACTTATTGTGAAGACATTATAAATAGCTAATTTAGCTTAATTTTAATTTCATTAAATCCAATAGGAGTTTGAAAATTATTCATTAGAAGATTATGTGTTGTGGTAAATAATTCCTATCACTTTTGCCGGATTTCTTTTCAATCCAAACAAATTTTATTACTTTTGACAAAGAAAAAAATGAGTGAAAATTTTTTAATACAATTTCAATGGATCTTTTGTGGTCATTTTGAATAATAAACATTTAAACAGTCTTTTAAGTATTTATAATTTTCAGCATTTTAAGAAAAGAAAATGATCGTTTTTCTAGGAATCGATGAGATTAGATTTTTCTTTAAGTTAACAATTAATTTGAAATTATTAATTTCGAAGTTATCAAAAATATCAGTAAATGTTTTCTTGAGTAATTTTCTTTATACACTTGAAATAATTAGCAAATTAATTGGTGATAAATTGTAAAAAAAATATTTGATATTATGAGGCGGAAATAGCAGGCGAGATAATTTCATGACTTCGTAACTTTCTGTAGAATTGGATCAGTAGATCAGTGAGTACAAGCATACATGGAATGATAAGTAAACCATGAAAAACACATAGAAATATACATAGCAACATCGTTTTCACAAACACCTGAAATTAGCAAAATATTATATTTTAGATGATTTTTGAGGTTTAAATTTCGAAGCAGAAAAAGAAGTGCAAAATTCATTCCACCCACAAAATAAACCTTTCTTATAATCGCTAAAGTTCAAATCAAAGTCAAGCAAATCAGCAGAAAGATCGATATTTTGCTTTGAAAAAGCAATTATTAAAACTATCATCTCTCAGTGTTTTCTATTTCATTTTAAAAGTTCATTTTCATACTTCAGCAAAATCAAAATGATTCATTTGTCGCATTAAAATTCTAAAACTGAAATTTATGCTACAAAAGTGGTAAAACAGACCTGTGTCATGTAGAGCTCTCTAAAGAGAAGAACAAGCAGGCATAAACTTGTACTTATCGATGCTTGCAATGCTGGAAGCGCAACCGAAGCAAAACATATTCGTAATTTTTCCTTTACTGTTAATTGATGATTAGTTGTTGTTCCTGAAAAAAATGCACTGTCAATCAATATCTCGGTTAAAATTAAAATAATTTTGGAAAATTAATGAATTTTGCTTTCTCTCAGTTTTATTAATTCATTTATTTATAGTCTAAGCCTTTGCAAAATCTTCATTTAAGCATGATAAAAATATTTCATGCCTAAATATCAGTGTAAAAAGCTTTTACCGCCATTATTGTAATGATAAACTACATGAGCTGGTATATCAACACTGAAACCCATTGAAATTAACATTGCAGCCATCATGATCGGTTCCAAATTAAAACCCATTAGAGTCAATAATCCAACAATACCTTTAAAATGAAACTTTCCTATACTAATTTAACAATTGAATAAAACTTAATACTAAATGTTACATACATAATTTATATTAAATTAAGACAAAATATTATTCCGAATTTTTGAAAATCATATAAAAAGAAATTGAATTATAAATCCTATTAAATTTTAATTTATATTTAATTTGAAAGGTTCAATTCAAATAACAACAAACCAATCATAATAGAAATAACAGCAATCAACACAACAACCACTCTTAACAGATCATATAAAAAGATGAAAGAAATAAATGCCATGCAAACTAATATGCCAATCGCTGATTGCCATGCATCTCTTCCCATATTATCAATCAAATCGAGAAATATTGCATCGTCCATGAAAACGGTTACATTGAATTCTCTGAAAGGTAAAATTTCCTTTTTCATTAAACATCGAAAATTATTATGATAATATTCTAATATGATAAAATTTTACTACTGTCATCATTATTCTATTATCATATTATAAACATTATTATTATAAAGACAATCAATCATTGATCTAGGTTAATCAATACACAGTAGTATCAATAAATATCAAGAAATGTTATAAATTCATTAACTGGACAACGTTGACCAGAGATTGCTATTATTCCTTATAACTCGTATGGGAGACGGTAAGATTCAAATTTTGGATAATTACAGTAAGTTAGCATTTAGTGAACTAAATAAGTGTTTTACTACAAACCTGTATTTATCTATAATGTTCCGCCATTTATTTAACATAATACCTCTCTCTGGCCAATCCTTCAAATTTTCACCGTAATAAGCAGTTGTAAAGAAGAATTTTAGCAGGTGACCACTGAAAATAAGTTTTCAAACCAAGCGTTTTGTGCAATTTCACTTATTCGCCTTGACGTAAGCATGAAACGCGTTTTGTTGCTGAAGTTGAAGTATAATGAAGTACAAAGGAAAGTAGCATAATGAATGGGAAAAAATCATATTCGCAACCAACGTACGTAGTGAATTAACAAATTATGTAACGAAATGGTTAACAAATAATTTAAAATTTTTGAATATATAAAAATTTGGAGAAATTCAAGATTGAATTTGGAATTAATAAAGTAATTGCAAGTTGAACCTTAAAAAAAGAAAATCGATTTGGCAAAAATTAAAAGCGAAAGTTAAAAAGGATATAGAAATTACGTTTCGTCGAGAATCACAAAGCCATGCCATCTCTGATATTCAGGCCAGTCTAAAAATATCGGCAAATCATCCTCTTTGAATACAACCGAAGTATTTACTGAATCTGAAATTTTATGCATAAATGAATAAAATTTGAAATTCACTTTAACAAAATGCTAAAAATGAGAAGAATAAAACTAATGAAAGAAATTTCATTCAAAATTCATTTAAATGATAATTGCTCTATGGGAAAGTAATTCACGTACAGCATGAATATTTGCACACATACATGCATACATACATGCACGAAAGCATGCAGGATTGCATTTCGTTTGCTGTTGCAGGAAAGAACTAATCCTCTCTTTCTCCAGTATATGACAATTGCACCTCATTAATTACAAATAATTGAACAAACCATAATCCTCATCTGCTTCAGTCAATAGTTTTTCGTAATCAGTGAAATCACGAATGAAATAATTGGTACTCTCTGAGCCCCAAGAACCATTTATAAATTCCAATTCAGAAACCATTTGATTAAGACGTTGTAAACGATCCGTGTCCGATAGATTTCCAGGATTGTTGACATAAAACAATGCCATGGTATGTTCAGGAATTTGGTACCATTCTAATAGATCGTTCAACTGAATCAAAAAAAAAGTATTAAGTTTTTCGAACTAATGCAATTATTTGGTATTTTATTTCGATAAAACAAGGATAAAAATCTCCACCTTAAATATATTTGATGTAAGCATATTTTTTCAAATATAATTGATTATTGATTATTTGATAATTCATAGTGAAGTTAATTCATACATTACTTGTAAGTAATAGAACTGAAATTGATTATTTTATAATTAATAAATTTATAGTTTACTTTTTAAAAATTTTGAGATAAAAAAAAGAAACCTCAATAAGTGGTGAATCCAATGGGAATAATTTTTCCGATTTTAATTCAATTTTTGTTTTACTTATTCCCTAAAAAAAAGAAATGAAAATTAATTAAATAAATATTTTATCACATTATCATATGATAGAAGTTCATTTAAATTTAGCTAATAGAAAAGGCAAATAAAATAATACAAAATGATCTTTTCAATGAATCAAATACTTATAACATACATAAAGTGATACTATAACCAGAATGACCCACAAACAGAATACACCAATTGCGAAAATTTCATTTGTCACCAATGTAACGTAGCCTTCAAGTATTGAAGCACAAATATTCTTTGTATATTCACGAAAGGTATATGAGTTCTAAAAAAAATGTTTAATTAATATAAAATCCTACGGATAATTTTTTTTTGATTCTATTTTCTTTTTTTTTTTAAACAAGTAATTAGACAGGTTAAGAGATATACAAAGGATGCTAAAGAGGAAAGCTCTACCAGGTAAAATATATTATAATTAATTTCTACTCAACTTCTCTGACCTTACGACCTTTACCTTCACTCCTATTTCCTTATTTCACATTCAATGGTTGGAATCGATAGCGAGAAAAATTTCACCTTTTTGCAATAATTTATTATTGTGCCTTTTTTCTCGTTGTCAATTTTGATTGAATGAGTATTTTGTTGTTCGGCTGCTGCTTTCATTTCAAAATGTCCCACAATACACATTATTGCCGAATAAAAGGTTAACTAAAAAGGTTAAAGATTATCTGCATTGCAATAAGTAATGAAGTTATGTATCAAATATGTTAAGTGCTATTAAACAAGTAGTCTTGCTCCGCTAAATTTCCAAACAAAGTGTGCTTGCAATTAATAATATCGAGTTAGGTATCATCGAAAGTTCCAATCTATCCTTTATCACAAATAATTGTTTTCATTCGCTTTTTTATCAGCAAAGAAAATATAGCACTTTAAGAATAAGATGTGGCTTGAAATTAAAAATATAATGAACAAGCAAACGATCAGCTTTCATTAATGCAAACAAAAAGAAGCTGCAAAAAGAGAAATGAAACCGGAAATGCTATTAATTTATTTCAAATTTTGAAAGCTTTTAAGTATGCGTAAAATGAAATTTAAATATAACAAACTTTATGATAAGTCACAATGAATTAATAGACTAGCCTGATAAATATAATCTATAAAAATGGATAACATGTTGCCAAAACATAATATTGTAATGGATGGTGAACCAGTAAAAGAGCCAATTGCATCAGCCAAAATGTTCGTTAAGGCCGATATTAGAATTGCTGGTCCAGTCTCTTCTAATACCTAAAAATAATTAATGTCTTAAAGAAGCTATGATACTATTGAAAACAATAGTTATGTGGATAAGTAAAGCAGCTATGATACTATTGATAGTACTTTTCCATTTAATTGATCAGTACAACTAATTCCCGTCCCTTCCTCCCCCTCACCCTCCCCTTCCTCGCCTTTTCCCCCGTCTTAATCGTTTCATTGACCAAAAGAGCTAAGAAGTCTATTATTGTTTATGAAAATTTATGTAAAAACTGCTGATCACCTGTGAAAGACGATATGGTACGCAATCATCTTTGACAGGATGTAAATTACATTCTCTTGTGACACGTTGCCATGCGTGTATCATCAAGTAGGCATCATCAACACCTGTAAAATAAACCTTGAATAAGATGATATTAGTAAATGTACTTAAATTTTTGGATTTGAGAAGTTTCATGAATAAATTAAAGAGAATTATGTAAAATGATGTGATTTATGAAAGAGGTTATGTCGGATTAAGATACTTTATTATTTAAGGATTTTAGAATTTACCAATGGCAAGAGTAAGAAGTGGTGTTATTGATAAGATGGCATCATACTGTATTCCAATAACGATTAACAATAATCCGATGGCTGTTGCATTGGCCATTAATGGACAAATACAAGCAAAAAGAGCCAAGTAAATCTAAAAAATTAAATTCGTAATAAATATATTTTTGAATATTATATGAAAATTTCTCATTTTATCTTTTTAATTTAAAAAGTCATAATCATTTTCTCAATGAAACTGTTCAATTAAAATTGCGTAAAAGTCCTATCAATATTTTTTATTATCCAATTATGATAAAATTTTATTCGTGACTGATAAATCGATAAGAGCTGATAAGGATTTTCAGAAATTTCCTTTTATTGTCAAACCTTATAAATGCTCATTTGTTGCATATATATAGCACTGATCGTTGTCAATATTGCCAAGCAAATGAACATAACACCAAAACCAACAGTTAAATATGGTAATACACTTAAACTGGCACGAGACATCTCATAATGAATATATTCAAACGATGCCGCCAGCACACGAATGTATTTTGGCTTGTAATTGCTGAAACTTTCAAAAAGTCATTCCTTTCTATCAATTTTAAATTTTGTTTCCTTTTAATCTTTTAGTATTACAACAGTAATTTCAATAATTCTCACAATCATTGAAATTTATCTTTTTCATTCATCCAATTTTTGTACATATTAAAATTGAGAACCAAATGATTAGAGTGGAAAGAATATATTTACAGTTGAGAATGATTTCCCACTTAATAAACTTTCATCCGCAACTTTGTAAAGCGTGCATAACGTACATAAAGCATATATGCTAATTTGTCATTGATATATGGCATGTATGCCAATTTAGTATGAAAGATGTGCAAGCCAATTTCAAATTTATATAAGTCACTTCGATAGAAATTTACTTTTACATTGTTATCAATGTATAAATTTAACATTTCCACATTTCTTTTTTACTTTGAGGAAAAAAAACAACTTGCGATATATCTCATATATTAATTAATAAAAGGCTTTCCACGTTTTTCGATGATACGAATAGTATGTCGAATAGATGAAATTATTTGTAATGCAAATATTTTAGTTGAAAAGTTTTGGTAATTGTCATATATATATATATATATATATATATATTTAATTTAACTTATATATATATAAGTTAAATTAAAGAGAAGAATAAACATAGCTTAGCAATAGCTTATTCGAACTATTTGTAACAACGATTATAGGAATAGATATTATTGTCCTTATACTAGTGATGAAAATGATTAGAGGAATAAAACTTACTGTTGAAAGTAATGAACAATGCTTAATTCGTACTGTTGCGTTTGTTTAACAGTCCAGTCACCTATTCGTTCTCCACGATATATAAGTCTTATCATTTTTGCCGACACCATGTTTGTAATAAATGGAGCATAATTGATGATTTCTGTAGTTGAATTATTCATCAAATTATCAATCGCAAATGTATTATTTCTCAATTCTATTCCATTGAAATTCATCTAAAATTGATAATGAAATGAAAATGATCAAAAATGTTTTATTTTCAACATTTAAAACTTATCAGAAATGTCCGGCTATTCATTGATAATACCTGAAGTCCTAAAGAAGTTAATGATTAAATTCATTTTGATGAATGAATCAAATGATCAGATTTTCGAATTATCCAGTTTTTAGCGATCAACAATTAATATGCTTCTTCGTGATTTATTTAAAAATTTTCAATATATATTTTTGCATACCTCAACATTATCTAGCAATTGTCACTTCTGCACTGCAATCAAATATTTAATTCAGAATTATTTCAACTCAATAATACTATTCAAATATATGCAGTACCTGTATGTTGAAAGGTATACTGTACATTGTGGAAACAGGATAAGCCAAAGATATTCGATCATTTAATGGCTGATGATCTCGAAACAGTTCCAATTGCGCTTCAAAACCGTTCTGTAAATTATTTTTCAATAATTTTATCTAAGCAACAAATTTTACTTATTTATTTATGAACTTTTCAATGTTATGCATCTCAAATATAATTTGGAGAAGTTTATTTTAACCCTTAGGTTTTTTTTAACCTTTGTAACGCTTTTATAGCACTGAATTTTTAACCTTTATGGTACCGAATTTTATTCTTTATAGTATTTTAAATCATTATTTTGATTAATTTCACTAAGATTTGCTATTTTTCAAAATTTAATTTGACAGCTTGGCTAAAAAAAGTCAGGTAAAAATTATACGATCGCATCACTTAGCTTTTTTGAAGAACTCAGTCGTGTAGTAGCAGCAAATTTGAATAAAAGCAATTAAATGAAATTTTGTGAAGCAGAATTTTACACTCGTGTATTAAAGGACTTCAAATTTAATGTATAGGTTAAATGATAATATTTAAAAATATGAAAGCAAATAATTTCTAATTTGAAGCTGTTCGTTCATTACTGGTTTGATTATTTATGAATATGTGCCTTGGCAGAATGTAAATGCGATTTGATTTTCGAGCAGTAATTTCCACAAAATTTAAAAGAAAAAAATTACACGAAATTGTTGCATTGGAAGATTGAGCCAACAGAAACTGCGACAAAATTCATTAAAAGATTCTTCTCTATTAAGAATATGATTGTATATTGTAAAATTATTCGAAATCAATTCATCTACCTGAAAAATGGTTAATTGAGAAATGTCACTCTTCTAATGGTAATATGAAAATAAAATTTTAAAAGATTTGTTGAAAACAATAAAGAAGATTTAACAGATGGATGAAGTTGAAAAGTTTATGAAAATGGTTCCCGAATATTTAAAATTTTATCATACATAATTTAATTTACTCTTTGACTGAACTTTGTTCTTACTTCAGCAGCTTCTTTCAACATTTCCGTTCTTAAAATTGAACCACCATCTTTTGCAACGATGAGAGTCATCAAAAGAATTCCTTTACCACTATGATTGGTAAACTCCTCGTGTACCGCGTGTTCTTTACGCGATCGCACTCCGTATGGTACAAAACCCATTAGATCATTTTTAAAACTGCAATTTCGAGGAATGATTCTTTCAAAAATTTATTTTTGCAGTTTTAATGAATTGAAATGAGTTGGCAATGGCAAATAATGAGTGGAAAGTATTTACTTTGTTTTAATTGAAATAATTTAAGACACTCACATTCAAAAATGTATAACATCCCGTCGTTTGATTTACCATCATGGGAGAACAGAACAGAAATGGACTGAATTAAATTTAACTCAAAATTTAAAAGTAATTACCAAATAGTTTAAAATTAAAAGCTTTTTTTCATAGCTAAAATTAACAAAGTATAAGAAACTAACGGTGTAGTGATAACTTTGGCGGTACATAGGATAGATATTAAAACGGAAATAACAATTGCACCAGTGATATGATCGGCTATAAAATAGGACCAGCGCCTATGTAGAAGATTGACATATTGAACAAGGCGCGTTTGACTTCCCGGTTTAATTGGTAATGACGAAAAGGGGGAAAAATGCATCGATATTAATTAATAAAGCGAAGCAGATGCTGGTCTATCTCCAATATGGAACGGAAGGAAACCGGATCAAGTAATCTGATCCTTCTTTCAAAATTTTGTTTGATCTGGAATAAAAAAATAACTTCCTTTCTTCGTATGTCAGTGAAGAAAAATAACGGAAAAAATGGAATTTACGGTTGTAATAGATAAGTAATCATTTTATCTGTTAGTTGCCCACAAAGATATCAATTTTCTATTGATATGATAAAATAAAGACAAAGAAACAATTATATGTAAAAGAGAGAAAGAGAAATATTAATTACAATATTCAAATCACAAAAATCTCAATCATAAAATGATTGCATAGTCATATTTGTTTCAAAGATGTTTTCGAGTGAGTGAGGAAATAATCTCATCTTTTACCATCAAAAACTTTTAATTATGCTAATTACATTAACCATTTATTACACTTAGAACTATTATGTATGCCACAAATAATTTATAAGAAATATGCAAATGGAATGAAATATAAAATTTAAATAATCTTTTTTATTTAAAAAGAAAGTATAATTAATTGTAAGATGTTTAGATAACATAGAGGATGAATAAATATATTGTGGGGTGATTATGCTACCACCAGAATGGTTAAGAATAATTAGAAGATCGATTAATTGAAACGTTATATTAGCTGGAATTAAAATCTTCTTCAATAACATTATTTAACGAATAGATATAATAAAATTATGTAAGCATTTCAATTGTCTTCAAGTTTTCGTACTTTGAAAATTAGTTCAAAAGGAATGAACTTGCTCTCCTAATTTATCGTATAATTACAGGAGTATTATTATAAAATAGGTCTGTCTCATTGTCGTATCACTCGTATCACTCATATTACAATAAATTGCTTTAGCAAAAAATCAAAGAAAAATGAATAATTTCGGGAATTAATTCTAACAACTGATAATTGTCCTTTCACATCCATTTTTTCGGTTTTCTCTCACTCTTCCCATTTCCACAAACTTTTGAATAGACAAAAAGAAGAAAGAAAAGGAAAATGAAGTATTAACTAATAGATAATGTTCTATTACAGATCACCTGGAATATGTTTCGTTTTCGCAACATTTTACTACAGATCACTTGAAATACAATAACAATCTTAAATATGAAACTTATTTAAGCATTAAAAAAATGAAGAAATAGAATGAAATCGAATTTTAACGCAACAATATTACTTTCATAACGTTTTAATTCATAACAACTGATTATAGTTCGTTGATGAACAGGTAATTTCCTCAATATTTGTTACCATTAAGCTTTTATAATCAATGAAATAAAGATTTTACTCGCTCATTTCAACGGCTGATCATTACCGTTCAAGGCCACTTTCTGATCACTCGCAGATATCCTTTCTTCGTTTCACTCGGATAACCTTCTACTACAGATCACGTAGAATATAATATCAATCTCGCAATCAGTCGGTTACGTGGGAGTAATTTGGAAGAATATATGTTTGGTAATGTTAAATATTATATGTTAAATTACTACTGATTTTGTTAATATTGGAAAATAATTCTTTTTTTTTTTATTCAGTACTAAAATAACAAAATACAGAGTAAGTTTCGAAAAATGTGGAAGATAAAAGTGATTGGAGATTTTCATTAAGATTAGCGTTCTCTAAACTGACCATACATAATCAGTTTAGAAATGTGCTGTAAGAAATCCAGCGAATACATTATTTCAACAATAGAAATATCTCATTTGCAATTCTGCATTTCTCGGAAACGTTGAATATGAAATTCTCAAAACGGATCTCCGACGATAAGTTTGTTTCATGCATATTTGTTAAATGATTCCTTTCTCTTCTTATGGCGTAATCTCATTCTTATTCTGTCGCAAAATATAAAAGTGATAAAGATACCGTCATCAATTAAATATTCTATATTCTTACCAACTTCTATCTTTATATTCATAACTATGTTCTATCGTTTGCAATACTTGTAAAATTAATTGTAAGTAACTTATGTGTGCGATGTTTCATTTTCAAACAGTTTTTATCGTTAGTGATCAGGGATCAGTAGAACTAATAGGGTCATTGGAAGTTCGATTCATTCCATTGCTTCTATTAAATTTTCGAATTTAATTACCTTGGTTATATTTTTAAGTGAAAGAGTGAGACAATTTGAATTCATCAAATAAAAACTAACAACTTTAAACTCCACTGAAACACAAAAAAATGATTGTTATTTATGATTGATTCATCGTCTAGGAATATTCTTGTTACACTCTAATCATTAGAATTTCAAAATTTAATTGCCTTTCTCAATTATCAACAGTTATTAACAAATGGAAATTATGTTTGAAAGAATTTGACGAATCGTTTTATTGGCCGTTTTATTGATATTTTCTACATTACTATTTAGATATTTAAAAGAAATCTTGATGGCGTAGAAATATGATGAAAGTTTCTCAATGAAAATTAATCAATTATGAAAAACAGCGACAGTTTACATTCTCGGTATTCTCGGAACATTTCGAGAGAATATACCAGCAGCTGAAAAATGTGAGTTCAATTACGGAACGTTTACAAATATAAAATAAAACTGGAGAAAATTTTTTGTAAATATATTCAGTGATAGACACGATAAAAAGGAAAAAAGTCTCTTTGTAAATTACACAATGCCATGAAATTATTTTGAAAGAGAAGAAGGACAAATTTAATCATCAAGAAAATGATAATTTATTAATCAATCGTAGAAATTGAATGGATGCTTTTGAATTAATGAATCTGTAAGGTAAAACAATTGGACTGGAAAATATCTGAGATAAAATAATGACATCAAAAAGAGAAGACATGCCATGCTATCATAATTAAACAATCCTATAAAAATTTTTAATGTTTATTATTTCTATATTTCTGCTAAAATAATAATTTATTATAAATATTTGCGAATATAATTTAGTCTGTTATAGAGATAAATGTAATAATTCGCTATCTCAAAGATATTCTAATAATAAGGAAATTAATCAAATTCGATTTTTTATACAATACCGTAATGTTGTTTCTTTTTCATTTTGAAAAAGAGACAATATTACGGTACGGTGTGATAAAAATGAAATGATAACAATGACGAACGGATCAGCAAATAAAAAGATAGCGAACAGATTATAGTGGTAGTTCTTGTATTTTTCATCAAAACTTAAGCAATGTGATAAAACGATACGAAACGTTACTGTAATATTTGAACTTCTGAATTTAACCAAAAGTATTTGCCACTACAAGGAGAATTCAATTAAAAACTTTGATTCAAAAGAAATGTTGAATAAGAATTGAATTTAACTAACAGGTACAATTTATAGGTATATCATTTGTTATTCAACGTTTAAAAAATGCTGTGATTTTTAGAAACAAACATTTTGGACAGATTTTCACCAGTCAGTTTTGTTAAGAACAAAAAAGGGAAAAAATGCAGAAATCAAAAGTACTGTATTTCATAAAGTTTTTAAATGTAACAATACTTCTTCTAAAGTAATATTTATCAGACAAATGAAATGGAAACAAATTAATGAAATAGAGCTGTCAATTTTGAAATTATCATTTTTGTAATGAATTCCAATTTTACAGTATCATCAACATTTTTTAATTTTGAAGTAATATTCTCTTTCGGTTTTAATTATAAATGAAAAATGCAATTAGTGGAGATCATTAGTGTGAAATATTTGACAAAATTGATAAATTATTCTTTGTAATTGATTATGACCAAAAGATTAATACAGCAATAATTACAAATATATCACATAATTATATTTCAATGAACAATAGAAGAAAAACAATCATCAATAAGTATTACAAAAAGTTGGATTGTGAGAGGGATAGTCTTAGAATATTCCAAAACAGCCCGTTAGATAGTTTGTGGATTCTAATCACTATCATTGGCCATTATCACTGATTTTATTAAATGAAATTTTAATGAAACTACTAATTATTATTGGAGTCAATAGTTCCTTCACATAAAATTCATTTTTTTATCAGTAAAATTGAAAAAATTATGGATGGTTGAATAAATTGTAATATCTTTGTTTGTCTTATCAGTGGTTAGTGCAAGACATTTCAGCAACAGTGATAAAATTGAGTTCTTTCTTAGTTTTTAAAAAGAAATCGAAAAAATCTTCCATACATTTTTTAGGAAGAATATTTGAAGTACAAATCGTAACTGTAGATAGAAAACATTGATAATTAAATGGAACGAAATTCGTAGTATTTTAAATTTCTTTTGCTGATGACGTATATTGAATTACAAAATGATGATTGGTGATACTGTATCGTAGTAGTATAGCATTCAGGATAGTTGATAATGAAATGAAGGAAACGAATATATTTCACACTTTCAAAATTAGCAATTTATACATTTAATTGTTTATGCTTATAACATCGGAGATTTTGAAGTGAACCCATCGGGCGGGCTGACAGGAAGAAGGAAGAAATATCGCATGATTTCACAATCTCATTCATTTCAATGGAAACGGAAAAGGATATTGAGGTGGCATAAAAATGGAAAGGTCCACTTTTACTCTGTCTTTTATTCTGTTTCTTTCAATAATCTTACATTTAAATAAAAAAGAATAAAAATGTCATAGTTTTGGATCGAAGTCAAAAAAAGCGAAAAAGAGTAGGAAAAATAGCTGAAATTCTTCAATATTCTAACAATTAATGACACCTTCATTTCATAACTGCATTGAAACATTGAACTCAATGATGAAAACTATGAGTAAGAGGAGCCTAGAACAATCCAGTATTGAAATCATAATTGAAAATAAATTATCGGATTGAATTCCAGATAAGGTTTAAGGTTTGTCAGCAAAAGGAAGAACAAGAATTATGATCAGGCACTAAATTAAGGCTATTAGTAGGAAAATTGGTTCAATGAAATGAAAAAATAATAAGAAGTTAATCCTTCAGTATTGGGAAATAACAGAAAATAATTAAGAATAAACTGAAATCATATTTAGGACACGTCGAAGAAGAAATTCCAGCCTTAGCCATAGCTATATCACATACATATAATTATAATGGTAATATGAAATTAGAAAAGATTAGGAAGGTAAGAACCTTTCACAATAAATATTATTGGAATAATGAATGTCAAACTTATCTTAATTTCGAGCAAGAATGGAATAACTGCAAAAAATAATGCTTGCCTGAACTATCTTCAATCAGGATATACGGCAACCAATTGTACGACATCAAAAGATAGCGTTTATATTATCATTGCAAAGATTTTCACAACATTACGCTATGCCACAATAAGTACAAGAAGATTGCTCAGAATATGTTGGACCAAATAAAAGAAAAATTGATTCTATAAATGCCATCATTCAATCAAAATCAGAGGAATCCACAAGGTAAGAAAGGTTTACTTTCATGTGAAAAAATTAAAGTTGTCAATCTACGCGTACCTGAAATTAAAAACAGCAACACTATTTGATAGTGGTTCGGAATTATCCTTTATATCGAAGAAACTAGCTAATAGATTAAATTTAGAAGTTAGTGAAAGCTGGATACTAAAATTCCATTTAGCATTAAAAATCTAACATCATCTTTTAGCTTCACGACATCAATTAGAGTAAAAACCATTGAATGGGATATTAAACCCTTCAAGATTAATAACATTTGACAAATTGATTGGTTATAGGTTATTTACGTTCAATCAATAATTACTTCCGTAAGATCGTTACAATTCTTTGGAGCTTTCGATAATGAAAAGGAAGTAAACGAAATAGCGTTAAGTCAAATCTTTCCAAACAAATGGATAACAAATATTAACGTGCAATACTCATATGGATGGTAAGGAATCAAATGTAAATCAACAATAAAGTTTGTGTTGATGAAAAGGGGAATGTTCTTATTTAGTGGAAGAAGGTTGGTTCATGATCTTTAATAACACACCTCAAAATAAGAAATGTGTAATTAATAGGGGGAAATTTTAGAAAATTTAATGCAAAGATATGGAAACTATCTTGATATAAATGAGTTATAAACTTTATTTATTTTTAATAAAGAAAGCGAAATAATTATAACTACAAATTGTGGACTTACTATCCATATCAATGTAAGATAACATGGAGAATGGAAACGACGATAATCTAACCAACGATATCAAAAGAGGAGGAATTTTAGATATATTGCTCCAAGAAATCAATTATTTATTATGATGGAAATCAATCTGAAGAAAAGATCTATTCCAGAAAATGTAAAGTTTCATTATGTTTTTAATACCTTAAAACAAGAATTCAAACAACAACTCGATGTAGTATACCAAAGAAGTTGCCAAAATCAAAACAACCTGTTATCATCGACACTCGCTCTAAGAATTGAAAAGTTGTTGAATTCAAAGATGAAATAATAAGTTGAAATTGAAGGAATTGATACAGAAACGGAAATACTGACTCACAAAGAAGAAACAATTCGATGTCTCACCAACGAACGGCTGAACTTCTTGAAGAGATCAGCTAAAGAGAACTGGCAGAATCGTTGGAAAATGAATTTGATGATAAATCATTACGGGTTTATTACGCATTAGAAGCTGATCACTATGTGGATAAGATTTTGATAATTTCAACTGTTTAAATTGCTATCAAAATGAAATTTGAATTAATTCAATCTATTTTTTGTCCATTTTTTACTAAGACTTCAAATTAAGGAGAAATTTCCACAAATTCCTTTAATAGACAAAAAAGAAGTAGAAATTTCCATCAAACAAATTATTTTTCGTTCTAAATCTCGAATTCTTCCTTCTGAAGATCCTAATTTCTTCGATTAGAAATGCCAAAAATCCGAAATTATCTTATAATACAAAATATTAAGAAAGTATGTTGTAAAAATTTATATTTTAAAAAATTATTATATCTAAAATATATTATCAATTATGAAAAATCTTAATTATTTACTTGAGATTCTAATTTATGTAAATTAATTACCATTTTGTTATTTAATTATTCTTATTTCATTCTCATCCGAATCTTATTCCCAAACTTCGGCTTCTACTTTTCACTATATTATACTCATTTATAAAAAGTATCGTCAAGTTTTTTCGTGCTGTAATTTACATTGAAACGATTCTTTTCAGTACTACAACTTCAATAAACAATTCCGAACTATACTTTCTCGAATTAAACATTGATTGATTTTGTTATTGATAAATTATTGCTAATAATTCAATAACGTTTAAGAAGAAAACCTCTCCAATTTTCATTTAATATTCAATTGCGTCATAACAAAACTTTCCCAAAATAAAACAAAGCAAAAATTAAAGTTCACAATAAATTACAAATCTTTAGAGTATCATTTATGATAAAACAACAGCATATGGCATATTGAATTATACCAAATCCTCCAATCCTAAAATTTATCTTCCCATTTATAGCCTTTAAAAATATAATTACTAATTCTATCTATCGAATTATTCTATTAAAAATTCATCGCATAGGAAAGAAGAAATAGCTCTTTTTCTGCAATCTGATTTTAATAGCATTAATTTCGAAGTATTCAAACAAAAATTAATTTTTCTTTTGAGATAGAAATTGAAGAAAAGATGAAAGTTTCCCTTCTTTGATAAGCGTAATTTTAAAATAATTCATTTTATATTTAAAATAATCATTCCACTTTATTCTTTGCCTATTAAAATAATTTTTTTATTGAATCGTATAGTAAATTCGATTCTTAATCTTTTTATAATCATTAAATATTAAAAAAAGTATTATCAGTGATAATATTATTCGCTTTATTCATTTCATTATCATTTAACAATTTCTTGTAAAAAAGGACAAAAGCTGAAACCAAAAAGAATGGCATATCATTGAGTATAAGTTTTGATGAATTTAATAGGGCAAAAATTAAAGAAGAGGAAATAGCCTTCAAATCTTCCTTTAAAAGTTATAATTAGTAAATTGGCTGGCACATTACATAAATCATTATAATATGGAATAAATTTTTCGACAAAAATTGATATTATTTCATCTCTTCACTATTTTATTGCTATAATATGAAATAGTAAATTTAAAAGTTGCAGAATTTCAAATTTTGATTGATTTGAGAAAATGAAAAGATTAGAAAATTAGTTTAAGAGAATAAAGAGCTAGCTGTAAGGATTCTTATCTAATAAATCATTTTATACTCGCAATCACTACAAATTATCAGGCAACAAAGAATAATTAAGTTATTTAATATAAAGTTTTCTTAATTATCTTGATCGCATTTTGAATAATTAAATAATTGTTCTTAGTTGATTCATCGATAATACTATTCACTTTTTTCCTACAGATGAATTCAATAAATGAGCGATTCGAAGGATTTCAAGATAAAATTTATTTATTTAAGACTTTTTAGTTAAAAAGTTCAGAACAAGGCTGGCATAATTATCAGTTGATTTGTTAGGTGTGTAAAGAAAAAGAAAAGATGTAGTAAAATCACGAGGCAAATTACACGAGACAAGAAGAAATGATTATTCATTTTGATATATTCAAATGAGCTGATTTCACAATTCATACCATTTAAAATATGTGAAATATAAATTTCATAAAATTTATTTATGTTAAAGGAATAGCTTTTTTTTTATTGTGAGAGAAGTAATTAAAAGGAACAAATTAATTGAATTAAATTTAATTTAAGATTTTCTATCATTTCTTACGATACTTACCAAAATATTAAAAAAGTAAAATTATTTTAAAAAATGATAAAAGGCTTTTTGTTTTGCTTGTAAAGCTTATAAAATTTTTGGGAGACAATTAGCATGGTAATCAATATTACTCAGAACTATTCTCTTAATGCTAATATCGGGCTTATATGTCATTTTCATTCGAGAAGAATAGTATTGAAATAGACAGTAGTATCTTTACCCGGCGCATTTGAAAACTAGTTTCATTCTTCAATGTGATTTTACTGCATTTTATAGTATAATCAATAACAATCTATGTTTACTAATTTATCGTTGTAATGAATGTTAACATATTTTTGTTGCATTATGCAATCATTCGGAATATTTTGCAATTTTACGGCAACCAATCGATAAGTTATGATTTAATTAAATTCATCTTGCAAAATTTATATCAATAATAAAATCGTATAAAAATCATTATGTAAACCGCTCGATTCTCTCACTAAAACTTTCCGAAATTGTAATTTAGAGAAATGCAACATGAAGCATTTCCCATATATTAATATGTCTGATAGTGAGTGAGTGATATCACGCAGTGATAACTTAACTATTAATTGATAAAATATCAATCGAATGGAATCGGATCATTTTCTTATGGCTAACGATGTTCTCTGTAATTAATTTCAATTAATTCATCTATCTTTTTTATTCTTTTACAAATTGGATCTGTTCGATAATATTGCCATTAATTCGATAATTTCTCGAAATTTATTTTAAATTTAACTTATTGAATAGAAATAGTAAACATTACAAGCTCGTTCAGAATCAAATTTGCAAACTAACTTATCACTACGGTTTAGTTCAAAACGAAATTTATTCCATTCTATTGTTTCCTCTTTCATCATATCTCACTCTATGTTAGTTAGCATGTTATTTTGAAATGAAATTTAGAAACAAGCAAGCATTATCCGATATAATCTTCGCTTGTAAACAAATTCTGTGAAATGCAAATTAAGTATAAGCAAAAATATTAGTTTATGGATTTTCAAGAGATAATATACGATCGACTATAATGGATTGATTAATCGTTTTCAATTTGACACTGACAATCATTTTCTGCTTAATTTCCTTTTTCTTCCACATCTCTAATAATCAATTCTCACAGTGATTCACCTTAAAATTAAACTGTCACATATCATTTGCTTAATTTGCAATCTTTTAACAATAATAGTCATCAGACATTCAATTCTTTACAACTGTTTGACGATGTGTGCAGTGTTTGACTAAGGGCGAAGGATAAAATTGGACACAGGTAATCATAACGTTGATCTTATCATCAAGTCATTTCCAATCACAATGATTATCTTAATTTTTAAACATCACACTAATGAGGAACTTGTCAAAAATTCATATACTATTTATTCTTTTTGCACTCTCTTTCATTCATATTCCACAAAAAACAAATTGTATGAGTCATAACTGTTTGTTTCAAATACCAAATATTTGGAGGAAATGGCAGTTAAAATTTCACGTGAACGTCAATTTTGAATATATTTAAGTTGATGATTGATCGTTGAGATGTCATTTGCATTTCTCGTCGCCTACAATTGTTGACTTCCATTAACTACCGAAAATCGAAATTGAAACAAGTTGGCTAGAAAATGTGGAAAACAACAAATCGAAATGATTCCTCTTCTTTTTTCGTTCTCTCTCCCCTCTTTCAATGTCGAATAAAAAGTTTTTTTCAATCAAACTGTGTCTTAAAATAATTTGATTGTGATAAGTTCAACCTTTAAAATGTCGATTCAGGTGAAGATTATTTCCATGTAAATGATACAACCAACGAGGATGAAAGCATCGATACGAGCGTTATCACCAATACCTGCAACGGCGAGGAGAGAACGCGAGGGGAATTGTGAGGTAATTGCGATCAATCGACCGCATCGACCCATTTCACATTTACCAAATGATTTCATTTTGCTGATGCTTTGGGCATACCGCATCGTGGATCCACCATTGGTCATATAATACTCATTGATTTTGTCACATTTTTTTGTTATTTTCTTTCTCTTTCATTTCTTTCTCTCTCTCTCTATATATATATATATCTCATTCTCTCTCTCGAAATATGTAAGCATGTCAGATTTTACATATAAACAACTAAGTGATCCACATTCGGTTGTATTTCTTTACAACCAGCAAAGCTTAGTGCTCTCCCTCTCTCTCTCTCTCTTTTTCTCTGTGCTAGCTATATTAAAACAAGTAACTTATCCGCATAATCGTTATTATTGACAATGAAATGCTCATTGATTAATAGATGATATAGATTGAGGTGATAGGTCATTCATTTTTATGTACAATATATATAATGCTGCTGGTTGGATTCTATAATGCAAGAAAGGTCATTGTAAAGAGAGGTCAAATGATATTGTAAAAATATAGAGGTCTCGTTGCTTTAGGAAGCAAAATATTTTACGCCAGTTAATGAAATTTATGAAAAGGTCATAAAGATATTTCACATTGTCAAATTTATGCGTCATTTTTTCGTACGCTCATTTTTCGTTTTGATGCTCAGAGAACTTAATAACATTGAAATTATAGTGGGAGAGATGTTTATTAGATGAAGTTTTTATGGGATGGTGAAAATTTAAAGAAGTCAAAATCATATTGTTTGGATGATTTGCTGTTGTTTATTTCATCTCTCAGTTGCTTACTTTTATTATTATCTTTAAATGACACATATAGAAGAATGATTGGATGTTTTAATCATATTTTTCGATCCTTTGATCATTCACTTCATTGTTGTATACATATCGGTAATCTGATAAGAAGTGAACTTATCTGCAGTTTATTAGCTTGCTACATAATTATCCTAATTGTAAAAGTTCCATTATTGTTTGATAAAGTACAGTAAATAGATAAGTTGTATTACCATCACATATCTGATGATATTATTATTAGAGAGATAGAAAATAAATCAAATAGATAAACAAAGTTAAAGACAGTAATGAATAGGCAATAAATAGAGAAAAGTTAGCACGAGAGCTGGCCATTTGAAAATTTAAAGATTACAGATTGGAATTAGAAGCGTGCAATATGCTATTAATAAATATCATATTAATTTCATTTATTTCAAAGTGAGAATATATAAGATCAACGAGAAATTTTTGTCATTTTTTTTGTAGAAATTTTGTCTTTTCCATTTAAGTACTGTTTTTGGAAGGAACATTATTTGTGATGTGGTAGGTGGGTGTCAGGAGAGGTGAAACAATACATGCTATTGATTCACGTAATTCATAACTGTTACGGATTTTCCGACAGTGCACAATGCATCTTCAAGCGGCTTATCTTTGAAGTTACACTTGAGATTTCTTCATTTCTTTTTATCTAAAGCGACAAATTATGCTTACACTTTTTTAACCTTTATCTCATATAAACATCAACAATAGTAAGTTAAATTTAAAGTGCCTTCAAGTTTTTTTTAAGAGAAATGAATTAATTGTTTTCGTTAACTTTACCTATCCTTTGTTTAGAACATTTGTTCATTTTTTCTTTTGTGTAATAACAATGATAGGAATTGTCTTTGTAACGTTGAGTCAATTAATGTAATGAATTATTGACAGACTATTTCTGAAAAATGATTGATCTATATGGACATTCTTTTCAGATTATGAAAGGCATTTCTTCTCTTTTTCTTTCCGATATGCAAAAAAAGGAAGATATTGTTAATTCTGTGCTATTGATCTATTGATTGATTGATTTATGGTTAAAATCGAAATTTTTGCCGGGTTGCTTTTGTTCATCAAGAAGATACACAGACACACACACACACACAGACACACACATATATACACACACATACATATATACATACACCATTCATCGACAAGAGCGCAGGCGCAGCTGTTGTTTTCTGCTCTATCGAAAGGGATGCTCCTTCCTTCCATATCCAACTAAACCTTCCAAATTTGTTAATTTTCTCCGAATTTTTAAATTCTATCTTATTTAAACAAATTTTTCTCGTTTCATTATTATTCCTGTGGAGAAATTTTTATTAATAAGAATTTAGTAATTGTCCTATTAAATTCTTTTTATCTATTTTATAATCCAATTCCATATAATTTATATAATCTGCCCTGACTTTAGAGAATGAAATTCGAAAGAGAATTTTATTACAAACTAAGATTAGTTAATGAAAGGTTAATGGAATTAAGTTAATGAAAGGTTAATGAAATTAAAACACTGTCAAATTCACTTTTGTTAAAAGTATAGAAAATTTTAATTTTTTCATATAAAAGAACTAATTTTTATGTTAATAAGATATTTGTTAGCATTTTTAAACTTTACATTTATTTCTCATTTGTTCTTTTTCACTCTTCCACTCATTTACCTTTCACATCCTTCTCATATATATGGCTGCAATCATTTCCTCTCTCTCCCAAAGAAAGAAGCATGAGAAGATGAATTCATTTCATATATTAAAATGTAAAAATAAATTAATTATATGAAATGGTATATTAATGCGATCTGAATTCTTGGTTGGCTATAACTATGGATGATGAGTCATCATGGAAATGATAGCTTTCTCAGTGACAGATATTATTTTCACTCGCATTTGTCGCATTTACTATTAACAATAATTTTAATGTTAGCCATATCTTTTACTTTCATTTCATCTTTCATTTATTTGTCACCAACCAATCAATAAACCAATGACAATTATTAGTCATTCAGTAAACCATCGATAACAAGTATGTCTTCCTAAAGTACCTCATGGTATATCATTATTTTCCTTCTCTTTCTTCCTCTTTTTCTGTCTTTCCTCTTTTTTTCGTCCTTGAAACATAAGTGCAGAAAAGTTTCTTTTAGTGAAACTAAAGAAAAGCCTTGTTATTTTCTATGAGGGAGAGAGAAAGAGAGAGAGATAGAGAGAGGGAGAGAGAGAAATGAAATGCGTATGCTTAAGGATCAAACCGATAATATGATGATGATGATGATGCCTGCGCAACTGCTCGTCTCTTTCATTCTTGTTTTTCATACGCTGTGAAATACTTATTATCAAACAAGTTATGAAAGGGATGAATTTGACAAATAAATTACTTATGCAAATAAATAATAGTTTTTTTAAATCATTTTTTGAATAAATAATGTGAGGGATGCAAAAGAGTTTGATTAGGATTAATATAGAAATAGGAAGAAAGGGAAAAGATCTCTCTCTCTCTTTGTCTCTCTCTCTCTCTCTGTGGAAATCATAAACTATTGAAGAAAAATTTAAACATCTACAAGAAGCAAAAAATAAGTTGAACAAACAAAATATAGCAGGCATTTTTAATCTGTTATCTCTTTTATCACTACTTCTGCATTAATGATTTCATGTTTACTGTATAATCTTTTCATCTTTTACTTTTACTATATGGAAATAACTTTCATTCGTTATATTCTGTTCGCTTTTTCTACTTTTATTCATTGAAATTGCACCGTGAAAAAGCATTTCACATTATTATTATCAAGTTTTCATGTTTATAGGATGGATGAATGTCGTTTGACTCGTTCACCATCCATTTCAAGCTTCGACACTAATCATTCATCGTGGAGTTTTGTGGGCGAAGATGATTTCGATTTGTTAGATGTAAGTTTATTTTATCATCAAGTTTGATGTTGTTATAAAATTGGCATATGAATGCGATTATAATTATGATAATACCTTAAAATTTCAGGAAGAGGAAGATGATTCGGCGTCAGAAAATGAGGTGGAAGAGGAAGATGATCAGGTCGAAAATGTTGATGATGATTATGATGATGGAGATGAGGATAGTATAGATGATGATGACGATATTTCTGTAGTTACTGAAGAAGACGTGCTCAGTGATCCCTCCGCGCTTGCGTACACTGACGTTGTCAAAGTATCCGAACAACTGGATGAATTATGTAAGCTTACTTTTAAATACCAATTGTAGCAAATTTTGTTAACATTTCATAAGACAATGGTAGCCAGCATGTTTGTATACGTAATGGAGACTGATACATTCTTAAGTTCCACTACTCATAATGGTCAGTATTTTGTAATACCAGATTATATTCCCATTTTGATGCATAGATCCTAAATCAGAAGCCAAAAATGTTTTGTGGCTATCCCTTTGGTTCAATTTAAAATTTAACACCGTGAAAACTTATATAATTTTCTGAAAGATTCTTTTGTATGTCACCAATTTTCGATTATTCAATTGGTTTTACTTATTGATTGTTCAGTTGTGAAAGAAGTGATAAGTGCAAATGTCTCGCTTTCCTATAATAGAAACAGATAAACTATAAAGTAATCGGGTTTCCAAAATGTATAGACATAGCGAGCAGGGTGATAAGTTTTCATGCTGTTCGCTTCACACGTAAGACGTGTACAATAACAGTACCATTATTTAATAAGCGCGATTCTGAACAGTTTTGAATAATCTTCATAACGACTCGCCATAATTTTGATAGTTTATCATCACAAAAAAGGATGAAAACAGATGTTTAAAAAAGATGAGAACTTGAAAATGTAATTCCTTTCTTTCTTGTCCAGCGAAATGCTTTGATTCACCATTCAATCAAATCATGGAGGATTTTGCTTTGGAACGGAATATCAGATTCATGGCAATCATTTCAGCTGCTGCTATTGCTATGGTTACATTCTACTACGCTTACGGTATCCTCTTTTACAAATTTAGAATGACTTGTCACATTTTAATCTTACCATGGTTGGTATAGGGTTTGAGTAATATTCTTGTAAGTTTCAATGCAATATGGCAATCATGTATGTGAATAGACAAAAGCTTTAGTTAATATGATTATAATACTTCGACTTTTATGTTCTAAATTCATTACTGTTTTCTGAACTAATTTTTTTCCACATTATCAGGTATTGGAAAGCCAGAGTCATTGTCATATATGTCAGCAGAAAATGTTTGTTTCGTCAATGAGGTTGGTTTTATGGATGCTGTTATATTTCTGCAATAGATTTCTATCCTTTTTTGCATTTTATCCCATAATTATCCTTGTAGATTGAGAAATTTCGTGATCGAAACAATGGGTCATTAATAATTATTATCAGAAACAATTATTATCAGAAATTATTATCAGAAACATATTTTATTATTTCTCTTTGAAATATATAATTAATGAAAAATTAGCAAATCAAATCAAATTATGTTGTCACTTATTAATTCGTTTGTACGAAACAATGAAATTAGTTGTCTTCAAAAATAATATGGTGAGTGATTAATCTGCTTTCTCACAAAACATAATCATATTCAGGATCGCTTTCTTGGTCTGCAGTACCGAGATATTGCTCCTTCCTTTTTACATCCATTCTTTGAAACTTTGCTGAAGCCATCAATTTCGGTTTGCTCTGTTTTGCCATCCAATATTCCGAAGATGCATGCAATTAAACCGTTTTCTTGGATATTTAATGCTGAAGGCATCAGTGCAACGCAAGATAAGGATGGATATTTCGCTAAAAATCAATGCGAACGTGTTTCAATCGAAGTAAGTTGGTATAATACTATTCTAATGATATAACTATTCATATTTCTGAATGAATTAATTCGAAAAGAAAACTTAGAAAACAATCGAAATATTATAGTTGCTTGATGTTCAGCTCTGATCGAACCTTGTAAATGATTGTAATTCTCAAACGAAATTCAGTTTAAACGCATAGCATTAGTTATCAATGGTGAAATATAGTTGGAACTTCTAAAAACTTTATAATGAAAGAAACATAATTAGTACTGATTGCCATTCTTTGATTCAGCAGGGTTAGAAAGTTCGAATTTATATAGATATACTGTATAAGACCTTATGATATATATAAGACGACTATGTGCATGGGTTTTTTGACATACCCATTTACGATGACATTAGCCTTGCAGTCATATCATTCTGACGGCAAAATATTGCGTTGTTCGGAGTGTAGGCAGTAGCATGTATCTTGTTTTTCTTTTTCTTTTTCTGGCAACTTAGGTGTTATTTTGCAGCATCAGTTCAGTGCAAAAAGTGAAACCGTTCGACGATATTTAAGACATACGAAGAAACTAAAAAAACCATGCAACTATTATTCATTGATTTTGCCAAATATAAGCGAAACATTGATTGATAGCAGAAAAGATCATGACGGAAAACTGCAGGTGGATTTGCAGATGGTGGTAATTGATTCTTCGGAAAATCGGAATTCGATGGAAACTGAATCATCAGGACATTCAGAGTCTGTTAAAATAGAAATTTCTAAATTCCAGAAACCCTTGTCAATCCCTAAATTAATTCTACCAATTCCGACATTTTCGGCAAACCATCCTTTGATTAAACCGAAAATTGGATTGTTAACATCACAAGTTTCATCACAAGAATTGTCGGCACAAAGGGAGACCACATCTGTTCCGGAAAGCATAACGGATTTTGAGCGTATTGAAAAGAAGTGTTTTGAAGCTATATCAAGTGTGAAAAATATCAAATCATTGGAAAAGAAACTACAATATTATAACGATTTAAGTTCATTATTTGCGGACTCAAAGTTACGGGAATTGAAGAAGCTACTGGAAAGTAATTCTGAAGAAGTACGCCAATCAAAAAAAGACAAGAGTAAAGTTTTGGTGGGTTCTTTCTTTTGCTGAAAAAAGCATTAGCTGAATATATATTTTTTAAATTTTTATTCATATCAGTAGCTCAAAGTTCTACGATTTGTTTAATGATTTTGTGTAACTGCTGATCCCTTTAATGCATCCTTAAGCACAACTTTCGTTATCTTCCTTAGCTATAACATAAGTGAGAAAACAATGTTATAGCGGTTTAAGTTCATTATTGTGCATGAAAATACGCTTGCAGTGGTACATAAAACTTCGTGCTTCTGACTAACCTTCGCTAAGTCTTTTTTGAGATTTAGGTAACTTTCTGTAACTTTCTATAAAAGACATTATTTTACTAAAATCATATTAAATGATATGTTACAAAAGTAACTTTCATTTTATAAATATTCTTGGGATTTCAAAATAAGAAAAGATTGATAGTGAAATTATTGCAAATTATCGGATTTTTTCAACAACTCAAAAGATTTCATCTTGTAACCATATCATAAGATCTATTATTGGCGTTCATAAATCTTAAAAATTTTTTGATTGAGAGCTATGTATCATAGCATGAATAATTGCATTTAATGCAGATGGGAAGAAGCAAAAAACTATGACAAAACTTATCATTGTGATCTTAATAATTAAAAAGTTTAAGTCGTAATAGAAAAATTGAAGCAATATAATGAAATAACTTCTTTGTGTTTTCATGGTTTTAATTGGTTGGAAAAGATGCATTAAAAGAATATATTGGATTTAGAATATTCATGCATTACATGAATCTGAATGTAAAAAATATAAAAAGATTTTTACTTTGAAGTGAGATACTAGAGGTAATTGAAGCATTTCGGACACGTTGATTGTTTATCCCTTACGCCATCAATATTGATTCAATTTTTATGTCCGCATCAATTGGGTTTTCTGACGCGCACATGAAGATTGAATTGGTAAGCTAGGAGCTCTGATAAATCAATTTTGCTGATGTATTTCATTCTGTAGGTAATTTCTTCGGTGAAGAAAGCGATTTCAAGAACAGTTAAGCGAACCAAAGCGCATCGTGATAAGATTTTAGAGCAGTTGAACAGAGCTGTAAATAACATTCCAGGAAAAAATCGGCTAAAAGTTTGGAGTTATTTTAATTTCAATAAATATTGTTTTTTTTCTCTTCAAAATTAAAGCACAAAAGTTAATGGAAGCCAGTTGGAATTCTCATGCTTGATGTTCAAAATCTTTCGTGATTGTTAACTCACATTTTGAGGATTATGTTCTGAAAGTGAGAAATTGATTGAAAAATGAGTTGTAGGGTGGGACATTATAATAAGAGAATGGTACTGAATATTTTTTTCCGGCTTAAAATTTTGATTTTTTTGGACAAAGTTTTCGTTCTAGACTTTTTGATGAGTTAGAAAACAAATATTGGCTAAGAGCGATGTGTATTAAATTCCACTTGTAATGTCGGCCAATCTTGCTCAAGTTTTGGCTGGTAACACCCTTTTCCCTTCAATCATTGGTAAAATAAAATTTGCTAAGGTTTTCTTTTCTTGAAGCCCCGCCAAGTTTAAATACAGTCTAATCTTTGTATTCAGATAAGTTAAGTGAATGAGTGGTTGCGAATAACAAGAAATTCAAGTATTCATACATTTCAACACTAATGTTTGCAAACCGAGCCATCGGTAGAGAATGTTTTTACGTAAATCAATGAAATCTTAATTACTGTAAACAGCTTCACAAAATGTTATTTCAGTACATCAATTCTCTTTTGGATCTCTCGATTTGTACTGATCTACGTTTAATTTGTGAAAAATATTGGTGGACCAAAGAATGCTGTCCAAAGGTTTTTTTCTGTGATTATTTCTAAATGGCTAATCATTGCACTGTTATCTCCTCAAGATTCTCTCATGTTTCTTAATGCCAGCTTCCGAGATGAAAACATTAAATGAAGGAAAAGCATACACTTGTGCTTTAAAATACGAAGACGATCGTTACAGTTATAGGAAAGATGTACTTTCCCTCCATGGCAACGCCATTTTAATGCAAAACGATTTTTGGCTTCACAAGGTCATAAAATGTATGAGGCATTTAAAGAAGTCGGCTGGTTGATACCTGAGAAGAAACATAAAGGTTATGGATCTTACTTCCTGCTATTAAATATGTGAATTGGAAATTCTGGGAATGACTGAAAAAAAGAATTTCATAAAATTGTGTAAGAATCTGTGTTTAGTCCCAATTTCATGATAGGACTGCTTGAAATAACCGGTGAAAGTTTTGAAGTTTTTAGATAGTGATGGTAAGGTGAAGTTCAAGTTCGGTCGTTCGAGTCGTTCAACTGGTTCGGCGAAGGAAATGGTACATGTTTTAGATTTCTGATTTTCACATTTAAATCTGAACTTAATGAAGGTGTCAGTGTCTAAAATATTCTTGACTTTGCAGCGTTCTCGGCAGAACAGAAAAAAATCGATGGAAAGTTACTCCAGGAAAAGTGGTATCCAAGATCGCATACACTGAATATAAAGAAAAAACTTTCCTTTTTCAACAAAACTTGATAACTACCTCCTCCATTAGCAGCAACAGTGCAATATAATTCGTCAGTTGTAAGACAATTATGTAGTTTTTTTTTATGGAAGTGTTTTAGTCAACCTTTTTATTAAATCTTAGGCAGATCTATGAATTAAATTTAAAGAAAAAATTGTGGTAATTAAACCATTCGAAAATTGAGGAGGCGGATGGGATCATTAGCTAAAATATGACTTGAGATTCAGTTACAGAATATCAGAGCACATTGGATACTATCAATTTATTCTGTAAATGCTTTATTGTAACTTCTGTATATATGAAATCGCTGCTCTTCTCGCTTTGTATATGCCAAAACTCATTGCGATTTCTGTTTTATACTTTTGTAAATTGTTTAATTAATTTTTCTCTTCTTCTTTTCTTTCCGGTGGAAGAATTAGGTTTTTTTGGGAATTATTGTAAAAGGAAAGTTGTTTAATTCGAAAATTTACATTGTTTAAAGTCTGATTTCTAGTTCAATCAGCGATTTTCAGTTTCGTTTATTTGAATATACAACCACTTCCAAGCACATAACATTATTGTAACATGCACATTTATCTTTTCTCCTATTGGAAAATATTTTTATAAATGTATATATCAATAAAAGGAGATTTATGAATTTAAATTAACATGGAAAAATAGCATACGAATTTGGCTGTCACGTAAATGGTATCGATTTCAACTCAAATCATTTCTTCCTGTAAATGAAAACTTCGCTAATTTGTGAAAACCCATAATTTTATGTCTATTTTACCACTTCTTATCACTCCTAGATTGGTTCCTGCTTTCTACCGCTTCTTTATGTTAAAAGGTTGCATTGTATAGAAAAAAAATTTAGTATGCCAAAAACATCTGGTAATTCTAGCGATATATTTATTGCCCACTACAGTGATCTCCCGGCATTTTAACAAAAGCGTTGAATGATACAGTAAGCAGTAGTCGACTTTGCTGTATTTGGTGGCTCGCTTGTGAAGCCGTAATTACAGTAATTACTATGAGACTTTTTTTCACTGTAGGTTCGCTCAACCAATGAGTCGGAATTTTAACTCCGTTTATTTTACTGCAGTTCTAGATCTGATCAGAAACATCGATACAGTATTTACTGAGTGTTGAATCTTCAAAATGTGACATTTAATTGTATGAAATGTACGAAGTAACCGGTACTTCCCTCTCCGAACATATGCTCCGCCACACGTTTCTCGCATAGCATCGGAAGTACAGTATTCCATTTCGTTCCAGGAACCATATTCATTTGAAATATGCGGGAATATGGGGATGTGGGCGGATGGGGAATTAGCCAGGTAGTGTGGGGATGTATGAGTAGGTCTTCATGCTCTCTTCATGTATCTGTTTTGGTTCCTTCTATGGGTTGGTTTATTATGAACGCAGGTAAGCAAACTCATTACAATATGTGCCTATTTATTTCCCAACCCATTTCCCTATTTGTCCTACTTATCCAGAGATGTTCAACTAAGCAACATAGCGCTGTAGATTTCTAACAGTTTTTATTAATTTAACTCTTGAATTTTTCCATTCTATACAAACTCATTATGTGAAAGGTATAATAATAATGACTCTTTGAAATAGCCACTAAGGAAAAGCTATAGTTGCGATGGTCTTAATTAGTTATTGCTTGCAGAATGATGCATTCCATATACGTGACCTACCTTCTTTATACGCTCGACAAAAAGGAGAATTATGGGGATTATACTTGATCCTTTCCTTATTAAAAAAAACGATTTTTGTTTGATAATTACGTATGGCGTTAATGAGTCACTCATTTTAATGCATGCAAATCCGGCTCTTTGGCCGTATGTTTAAACCTTTTCCTTTTAGGGTTACGCAAGTGTTTTCGCTTTGACAACCTGCTTTATGTGGATTCTTAAGCAGTTTGTTTTTTGCTCACATTTCTGCTTCAAGTATAATTATCGAATTGTTGTAGTGAGTGGAATAAGTCATCTTTGCTTCTGAGTAGCATTAGTTTGGTGCCATCTACCATTTTTGCGCAGTTGTTCAGAAATTGTTCTAAGATAGCAAAGGTATAATGATGACCCTTTGAAAGAGCTACTAAAGGAAAGCTATAGTTGCGATGGTCTTAATTAGTTATTGCTTGCAGAATGGATGCATTCACAGAATCGCCGGGGCAATATCGACCATTATCCCGCAAATATGATACGATTGACAAAAAATACAAATTTTTTAAATCGTAATTTTCCTTTTACTACAAAGGATGATGGATAAAATCTAAACTACAAGATTGATTTTGGAGGTACCAGCACATCAGTTCTTAATTTCAGGAGTAGCGCTGCCTGTTTGCAGATGCACTATCCATTAGTGAAGAATGACATAGGGACGCATGTCTCTCCAGTATCTTCATTATCCGGGCCTTATGCGGGTGATTTGCATTACCAGGTATTTCTGGCTTCTTAGCATACAGATTGATTTAACTTTCGTTGTAATGCTGCCAGTGGTGAATGAAGGAGAAATAATCTGCAATATTTTTAGACTTTAAAAGGAAAAAAAGGAGATGATCGTCAAGAATTTGGTAACGAGCAGGTACTTTTAATGCCAAAAACATTTTATGAAGAAAATGCAGTAGCAGATTTATTCACTGCTTGAGAGCTTTTTATTGTTAAGAAATTCGTGCAAGAGATAAGTATAAGTAATTCATTCAGGAAGTACTCACCACAATAAATGATTTGCCGGATGATATATTACTGATGATATTTGGATACTGTCATCCAATCCATCTGGTTAATTGTTTCTCTTTGGTGTCTCACCGTTGGAATAATTTAGCAAATCATTCTACTCTCTTGAGTGAAGTTCGGGTTTTGGTCACTAATTATTCGTTGGAGTACGAAAGTGTAAAAAATTTTTTTTCTAAGGTTAATATTGAATCCTGTCCGATTTTTTAATTTTATTTATAATTAAACAATCGAATCCTGACGTCGTCCTTTTTCAAAATATAACATGCATTATACAAGTTGCTCGAATAGGTTTACACTTCTCGGACTTTATAGATTGCTACTACCATTTCTCGTATAGCTCTAAATGTTCGAGTTACAGAATAAGATCAAAACTGTTAGAGCATCATTTTAAATAGTTTTTCAGGATACAGTCAGAATAGAACAGAACTTAGAATCAGGCTTTTCTATCATCTGGATTCTAGATGCTTGTTTTTTTATTTGGGGTGAGGAACAAAGGTAATGGAAGAAAGCAACAGTTAAAAAGAGTTATGAAGAATGACAAAAAATTGTTTTAAGAATTTTATGGAAATTAGCAACAGTGACATATTGCGTTCAAGATGTGATATGAAATTTTGATTTTGAAATCCCAAAAAGGGATTCAAGGTAGGATAAGAGTTGGGATTAGATTTATATTTCATTTCGTTTTCTTGCGTTGTCAGTATTGTGTTTGTGGAGTTCTGCTTGTGAAATTATTCTTCCTAGAATTCGAATCACCTTCACAAACTGTGTATCGAGTGTACGGTAATATTACCATCTGCCCGAGTTGACGAATTATTCGATACTTACATGCCCAACGTCACTCACCTCGATATCAGTTCATTTGATGGTTATCCGTTTACTTTTCTATGCGGAATTTGAGTAAAAGTTGTTTAAAAAATTTCTATTTTCCGAACAACTTTCCTTAAATTAATTCATATAATGGTAATAATTCCCTCATGATGCAAAATTTTCAAGTATCGTTTCATTCTTGTGTACTTGAAAACAAGTACTCTTTAGAGAAAAGGCAGCATTAAAGCAGAAAGTTGAAGACGTAAATTGAATAAATCTTATTTAACATATTAGGATTTCACTCAGCAGGGCTTTTACAGAAATGAACGCATCATTGCTGAAAAAATTATCCAAATGTTTTCCTAATCTTGATACATTGCATATGGAAGGAGTCAAAAGAGTATGATTTATATTCAAAATTATGAATAACAGAATTTAGATTTTTTTGAACATTGACATAAAATTGAAAAATTAGTTTTGCTATTCCTGTTCGGTTCTATCGCTTTATTGCTCTGCAAACTTTCAAGAAGCTGTTGATTTATAAAGATTTTGATGGTTTCAAGTATCAGCATTGCAGTGTTTTTCTCGTATTCAGTGTTCAGAGGACTGGAGTCAAATGTTGAAGCTGTTATTTGAAGATGAGAACACTTTCCCGAAAATGGAGAATTTTTTTGTTGGTGATATGAATGAGTATTGCGACGGAGCCGACATTAAACTATTGGCTTGGAAACGACCATTGAAAGTTTTGCACATTGAAAATGGAGCGGCCAGAGTTAAGTAAATTTTTTTTCCAAAAATTGTTTTACGGCAATTACAATAGACTTCTTCAGTAACAAATTTTTTTAACATCGTTCATAATGGGGACTGCTGAAGCGGTCTGCTTTTTCCCAAAAGTTTTGGATATTTAAAATTCGTGTTATGAACTCTAAGCATGATTCATAACGTATCGAAGTCACTAGAATAAATAGCATTTTCCCCAATCGATTTGAAACAATGTAATGCAATTTGTGAGTATTGTTTGTTAGCTTCTACGGGATCAGAACTTCTCCATGGCGATTAACACTTACCGAACTCTATCTTGGGTATTTCATCACGAATCATGATTTTCGCTATATTGGTCTTTTACATAATTTGAAACTTTTATCTTTGGATATGTGTCTTTATACCGATGATGAGGAAATTTTGCACTTGAAGGCAAGTAAAATTTATCTTTAAAATTTTGCTTTGTCAATCGATAATTGCAAGCTTCAAGGTTGCAAGACTGTAGTGTCGTTTGTTGATTAGCAGTGACCGTTTGGTATCAAATTTAGCTATTGGATGTCACGTAGCAGTTCAATTTTCCCTACAGCACAAGCCTCTGGGAGTCTAACGCTTAGCTTATTTTCTGTGAAATTTTTCATGACACGGAAATGTGTTACACTGACCGACCCGGTTCAAGTGGTATATGTTAGCTCTTCGTTTTTCTTCTGTTTAATCAAAGAATCCCGATGTAAATACAGTGAAACAGAGAGTGTGTCTCTATTTCTTGTTTCTAGAGATTTAGATTTTTCATTCCTAACTGATTTTTAATGTAAGAAAATTCATTGACTGTCAGTTTTATTACTTAAAAATATACTGCTGTTATCAGATTCCACTGCTGATGCTTTGATTTGCAGAATTTATGCAATCTGGAGGAATTTCGTTTGGCGTGTGGTGATCAATACTGCAATCTTACTACAGGAGGAATGGTTGACTTATTTACGTTACCGGATAAAGAACCGGAAAAGTGGTTTCCGTATAAACTTAGGAATCTAGCCCTCACTGAATTCCAGATGTGCAATGCGGAACTTGTGAGTGTCATTGCTCAAAAGTATGTTGTTATCTTTTATTGTTACTCAGGTAGTTTGAACAGTCCCAAAGTGCTGCAGTGAAGTAATTTGTAATGGTATCGAAAAAAAGTAGTATATCGAAGCTGGTTTTATATGCTAATAATATAAATGAGGAAGAGGATGCATAATTCGAAAACTCCCCAGTTTATATAACAAAGTGCTTAATTTAGTTGTCCAAAACTGCGAACACTCAATTTGCAACGCAATGAGTATATGGGTAGCGATATTATTCAGTTCGTTATCAAAAATTTCAAGTAATTTATTCGCTCTTCTGCTTTTTATCCGCTTTTATATTTGCTCCATATAAAAATGATTCCTAATTATTTACTATTTATTGATAATTGCCCTGGGCTTCTCTGATGCAAATCTTGTGCAGTGAAGAGTGATATAGCTCATGACTAACCTCATTTATAATATACTTTGTCTCTTGCTTCACTTATGATTTGAGACAAATCAAATCTCGAGCAGTAAGAATGAAATTTCTGTATCCAAAGCGATTACCGATGCATATCAACAGAATCGATGTTATAAAAGTAAAATCCTGAAAAGTTAAATCGTTTGTAGCTCCATTTGGCTTTAGGGGAAACATTGATGTAATTAGTGCAGCTGCTTTTAGAATATTTCTTTTGAAGAATTTCGTTTCAGTCATTTGGTCTTGCTAGATTTGAGCAAAATCGGTGAGTCCTATGAAGATGAAGTCTGGGACAATCTCTGTGATAAGAGTCTACCGAATTTACGTTTCTTGAGACTTCATGACAATGAGGTCCAGTTTTATTACTGACAGAATTCTGCGGAATCATTACAATCCAATGAAATGAATAATGAACTGAACCACATTTTTAAGAATTGAGATTCGAATTTGCAAGTTTCTAACAAGTGATTTGCAATTGTTGTGTAGTAACGGAAACATTACTTCCGTATTCGAAAAATAGGATAGATGCAGTATTCACTGTTAAAAGCAGTTGTTAGTAGAAACTGGTAGGATAAGCGGCTGATAATTAAAATGTTCGGATTGTATTGCACTCTTCATTCGATATCCAAAAGTAGACAAGCGCAGAAAAAGAAATAAATTCAGAAGATTGTAGATAGCGAGACATGTAGATTGTAGCCTCTTGACGAAGTCTTGTTGGAATGAAATTGAAGCAATTTTTTGCAAATTTCCGCAATTGAAAGATAACATTAAGAAATGGAATTTTTTTCAGGCAGATGTTAAAGTATTACAGCGTCTGAACTTGAGACGTCCCAGATTGATAATTACAGTTAAGATGAATCACTTCATTAACTGGACCGAAACAGAAAGTGGTTGCGTTTTCCATGACACATTCGATGGCGACATCAACGCAATCATGAACGATTTATCTGAAATAGATGGGTTTGGTTGCTGTGGCACAATAATCCATTTTCCGTCGTCATTCATTCCTATTTGAAAGTCATTCATTTCGATTTCGCGTTGCTTCCTGTTCGATTTTCAAAATAGACCAAGGCAAATACTCTTAAACAAGTATAGAAAATTTTGATACAGCAATCTCGGTAATCCTAATTTGTTTTTTGATTTCAACGATGTCATTTTTCATGGACAAGAGTTTTATGGTATTTACAGCAATATATATATATGATATATATGATAATCAAATTAAACATTATAAAAGGGATATTTGTTCATTCCCTGTTCACGCGTTTATGAAAGTTTTATCAATCACATTAAAAATGTTATTTATCAAACTTTATTTGGAGAAACATTTAGAACCTCTGTTTAAATAAAGATTTTCGCATTCATACTTCAACTGCTGTTTAAAACTATTTCAGAACACTAACAGGAAACTTAGTTCATCTCCTTTAGAAATATGGTATAGTGGGTCGTGAAATCATATTTTGCAAATTTATATGTGTTCTAAGTCGTGCCATCTGTACGACTTAGAACATAAATTATGAATTTTCACCACTGAACGAATTGTTCTTGGTTAATGCGCTTCATTGAATGATAGGGAGTCATCCGTAATTGTGTACGCTGTGAGTAAAAATCATTCGATTTTCGAGCCTCAACTTTTATTGCAAAACTGTGACTTTAAAACAGGATACTTTAAAATATCATAAGTCTTCAATTCAAGGTTCTTCGCGCTGCTTTTTTCATCTTTGCTGCTTTGAATTCTGCATCTTCAGGCCTGCAACCAGAAAGTCTCGAGACACTAATAGAGTCTGCACAATTATCAGTAATAATTCGATCTCAAAGATGAAGTTCCAAGTTTGCTTACCCATATCTAAATCGTTTTATAGATTTCTTTCTCACGTCTGTTAATTCGCTTGTGAATGAACTCTTAGACTTCCGTTTCTTCCTTTTCCCACTCGTATCATCACTGTTTTCCCTGATAGCTCGTAACTTTTTTCCCTTTCTTGCACGTTTCGCTGCACGCACTTGAAATTCAGCCACTTGTCGAGCTCGTAATTCTTCCTGTGGATTAATGTTCTGGTAGTTACTATGAATAATTATCAAGGAATTAAATTATTTGAAGAATTCGAAATAGTAACCACGAGTAGTAATTTGAACAGTAACAAGAGATAACAAAGAACATCCAACGTTATGAAGAAGAGAGATACAATTAGCACATTAAATTATTGACATTGAAAAGTCGTGATGAATCATTATCAAACAACGGAAAGTACTACCCATCAGGAACAGTCAACTTCATAGGTTGAAAACATCAAAGCCTATGTATATATGCTACAGTAATTCCTCTCATCTACCTTAATGACGCTGTTTCCACATCTTATCCTATTTTACGGAAAACTGCTTTAAAAAAATTTACCTCATTTCTGACTTCATCATGACGCTTACTTTTCTTCGCATCTGAAGAAAAGTACTTTACAGAATATTATTTTAAAATCTTCATTGGCACTCACATACACAGCATATCTCCTCTTCCTCATATTTTCAGATCTCTGCTAATTTTATAATGATACTAATATAAGCTCTTCAGTGGACTAGCAACCGAAAATTGGGAAAATTTCCACACTGGTGCTACTTGACAACACTGATATTTCATATAAAATACAATATATCTTACTTTTCTCACCAATCAACGGTTTCTGCAACTTCATCCATCGTCGTTTCTCCACATTCCCTTCCAGTTTTGCCTTACCTCTTCGCAACTCCTCCTGTGCAAGTCGCAGAGTTCTTTCTGCTTCTTCCTCCTCTCTGATTCTTTCAATACTTTTTTCCAAACTGTCAATCCTATTCTTATAAGCTTCGATCACATCTATAATAAGAAAAAGTTCCTCCTTCTATCCACGAAGGAAAATAAGAATTGTACTGTGCTGGAACTGAACAGGAATATAGTAAATAGCTCTTAATCCATTGAAAACGAAAAGATTAGAAAACTGACTAGCACTGATGAGCCGTTGCTTCAAGGAACTTCCTTTATTCGAAGCAATAATTTCCTTCAGAATTTTTCTTTCACTTTCACCCACCAGAGAAATGGACCGTCCTACACGACCCGCTCGAGCAGTTCGACCAACTCGATGAACGTATTGCTTCAGCGTAGTGGGCATATCCATATTAATAACCTTGCATTGTAAAAAAATTATTTAGCATGAAAATTAACGGCTCTATCAATAAAAAACAGTCAAGAAGTTCGCCTCTATTAAAACAGCTTCAATTTGGAATTACTTTACAGCTATCTTATTAAACCAAGAAAAAATCTACGAATACTTACCTCATGATATTGTAAAAAAACTTACTGTCTTAACACCTTCCACGTCAAGTCCTCTTGCTGCGAGATCTGTTGAAACTAGCACGTCAAGTTCAGCTTTTTTAAATCGAAACAATGCTTCAACACGTTGCTTTTGTGTTAAGCCACTATGGAGTTGACCAACCTTGAGAAATTAAATCTAATATATCACTTTTTTCAAACATCATGGATTTATCCAGCAGATTATAGTTTTAAATTTGATTTTCAAAACAAAAAAGCAATTGTAAATAGTCTAAATGACTTATGCAGGTGCAAATGCAGATGATCAGACTTCTAGACTTGCAATTATACAACACTTACCTTAGCTCCCAATAGACCTAGTACAACATGGAGTCGTCGACAACTTCTTTTCGTTTTCACGAATATAATTGTGTGATCAGGAAAATTCCGTGTGACTAGCCCTGAAAAATCACAAAGACATGTGAAAATTTTAGGAATATTAAAAAGACAAAAAGACTATATGTTACCTGCTACAATACATTCCCGATCAGTTTCATGATTTTCCCGTATACGTACGAATTCCTGCCGGAGATTCATAGCTGTTTCCGTATTACCAGTGATGAATAATTTCACCGGATTTTTTAAAGAGACAGCTGCCAACTCTTTGACCTCAAAATGTTGTTCACTTGATGAACCAAACAATAAAATAGAGACATAAAATGAGAAATAAAGAAAACTTTTACGTTGAATCTCATATAAACAAATCTTTGACGCAAAACAAACCAATGGTAAAAATTGTTGAGCTAGGTACTAGGAGTCAGAATTTGTCCTCCCACCACTATTTATTTGTCTTAATACTATTCTCATTCTTAAGTAATATCAAGAATGCTATGGATATAAACACACATGTATGAATCATCTGCCCTTTCCAATACTGCGCATTATAATTTAACACAAACAGTGAATTCAAAGGATAAGGATTTTGAAACATACATACCTGATCTGTCATTGTGGCTGAGAACAGCATTGTCTGCCTATTTTGCGCACATAAATTTATAATTTCTTTCATTTGATCAGCAAAAGCCTCATCCAGCATTCGATCTGCCTCATCCAAAACCAAAATCTTCAAGAAGCAAAAGATTTCCAAGATAAAAGGAACCGAAAAATCAGAAAACCCACCATACTTACCCTTCCTTCAGTGCATTCCACAACGGGATGTAAGAATGGTAGAAATTGTTGCATAATTTTCGACACTTTTAAAAGTAAAATTAATATATTGGAAAAAACACCTCCACATCAGCAAGTGAAAAATTAGGAGCATTATGAAGATGATCAATCAGTCGTCCTGGTGTAGCGATCACAATGTCTGGACGATGTCGTAATGCCGCTTCCTGCGTTTTCAAATCCAAACCACCTTTAATGTATACATTAAGAAAATAAACCAGGTGAAATAAATAGCATAATTTCTACTTTAGAAAGCATAAATAAATACTTCAAAATTAACGGAGCAAAAAAACCATTCTGATCAAATTTGAAAGAACAAAAGAGAGCAAAAAGAGCTCAGCGAAAAAAAGCGAGTAATAACCTAAATTTAAAAGACTAAAAAAACGGAGACAGATGGCTGATAGAGAGCCAACAACTTAAAATAAAAGACTTAAAAAATCGAAAATAATTTGCTTTTATAATATTTCTTCATTTGTTACCATTCATTTCGGGCTCTGCTCATCATCCAATGTTTATTGGATGATTTCTATCATAAAGCACATATTCATAGGTGAAATATGTCAATACAAAAAATAGTTCCGTTTCCTTTCTTTTCAATTGAATTTAGTTGTTTTACAAGAGAAGGATAAAAAAACTTTGTCATTGTCAGTGTCAGAATGTAGCCATTAATCTTCTTGCTAACAATTCACTGACCTTTAATCAGCAATGGTTTTTCTTTCACTGGTTTTCTAAATTACTAAGTCAGTCAGCCTTTTTTCTACAATAAAAATAAGTGCCGCTTGTCGCACAAGATGATTTACATTGAATTGAAGGCAGTCTAGAGTAAGTTTTTTTACTTTTATTCAAATTATGAAGACTGGGTAGCAACAAGACCTATGTAGAATTATCTATTAAGTTGTAGTATGATGATGAAATTGCTGAGCGCCTGATACCAGTGCTTTTAAGAGCAGAAAAGCACTTCATGCAAAACACTATAGAAAGGTGAAGACTTTAGTAGTTGTGCTATTAAAATGAGTCAGATACCAGGAGGTGGTTATTTCAAGAGAAAAAGTATAGATTAGCATTTACTATGAACGATGACTCTTATTTACTCAACTTATGGACTGGTTCCATTTTATCATCCTATCCAGAAAAACAAGCAAGTTTATAGAAACACGCTTTTTCTAAATTCAATTGAAAACTGTCAAATTTGCAGGCATTTTTTACTTCTTATATAGTTTGTCTTAGATATCTCGTAATTACCGAGTGTAAGAGTATTACTAACTCAAGTTATAGGGCATAATTAATTCAAGTTATATGAAAGCAGTTTCAAAGACGAAAGCTTTTTTCAGATTCAGTTAGAAGTCTCCTCTAAAAAAACGGCCATATACAGCAAATCAAGTACCGACTTTTTAAATGTTTAACGAAGTACAAAAAAGAAAAAACTTCCTATTATCTAGCAGCATATAACAAAAAATGTAGGAAATGAGTCTATTTAGCATTCAAGTATCAAAAAAAGAACTGGAAGAAAAATGAAAAATTTAAGAATTGGAGCTCAATTATACTACTCTCAATTATTTTCTCTCAATTATACTAGTAAGGATAATGATAATAACTGACAATAACGATAAATTCTCTCCTATAAAAGAAATAAACAGAAAAGGTAAAATCTTCGAACAGAAAAAATTTCGTCCATTTTATTGGATAATTTACTAATATTTTATTTTACTATTTATTAGTAAAATAAAATGTTATTAAATTATACCAAAGTAAAATGTTAGTAAATTATACCGAAACTTCGTGTATGATTATCATGCTTGTAAAAGGAGGAAATCGGTCCGTCAAATACCATTTTAAATAAATCATAAGGAGATAAAAAGGAAGAGGGCATTTTCTGCGGAAGTAACTACAGAACTGATAAAAGCAAAAATTTTAGGTAAAATAGATGAATTCTATATAGAAATATAATATGGGGAAAAAGAATTATTAAAAAGAGACAGATTTAAGATATAAAATGAGAAAGGAATTAAAGTTATGATTGAATCTCATACAATTTTCCGAAACTTCACCGAAATCTTCAAACAATTTCTATACTTTATCGAACTCCAACACGCCTTAAATTTTCTTTGTCCACCTTAAACAAACAATCTCCCCCCCATCTTGCTAGGAAAAAATTCCGATTTTCTTTTTCCGAAAATTAGTTGAACATCCACACTTTTTATTCTAAACTGCCCCATTTTGATTGAAAACCTGTTCCAACCTGCTCTCTCGCGATTCGACCGCATTTACCATCATCACTTTGATGACATTCATTTCTCAGCTCTTGTTCCTACTTTATTTCAGACTCTTTCCCCAACATTTTATTCAACTACTCTTTGATACTTATTCGTCCGTACCTGTCACTACAACAGAATTTCATTCTTAAATACAATCGGCACCACTCCCTTACCCCTCCCATTTCAACAATACTACCACCATTGAAACATAACAGCAGTAGCACAAGTCCAAAGAAACGATTCATTTGGTTACACTGGTACAACTTCTTTCCTCCGGTCATCCAGAATACCCCATTCAATCCGACCTCCGACTCCTTTCTTATCAGCGAAAACACTGAAAACACCTACACATCAGTGGTCCGATCGTCTCCACTCTCTATGTGTATCGAATCTTCTCTTCTGTAGGATAAAATTCACTCCATAGAAAGGGGAAATTTTATATTTGATCTCATAAAGGATCTGCCTATGGTAGTTACGATGGAAAGAAATCAACGAATTCTGCTCTTAATTTGTATTATCTATGGATTATGGAATATTGGAACTCAATGGACAACAACATTACTTTCATTCCTTCAATGGGATACCATTCATGTTAGTTTGATAAAATGTGGCATGTTATATTTTTAAACAGAAATCGGCATAAGCCTTGATAGGGTACAACTATTTTAATAGTACAACCCAACTATATACATTCAGATTAGGTGATTATCAAAAAGAAGACAAAATAGTAAAGTAGAACTAGACTGGCAAATATTTCATAAAAATTTTCTCATAGTAATCAAGAAATTAGTTAAAGATTGTTCTTCGGTCGAACCAGTTTTCATTTTCACCAATTTTGATGTGATACTCGCCGCAGTAGAAAACCCATTTTGTACCAGGACAAATGAAATCGAAATTAAATCAGATTTAACGGTTTTTATTTAATGGCTGACAAAACTGGACGCAGTACATTCTGGAGTATTAGAAACAGTACTAACTAGCTCAGCTGTGCATAAAAGCCGTTAAGTCTGATTTAATTTCTATTTCATTTATCCTGATACAAAATGGGTTTTTATGTGGCGAGGGTCACATCAAAATTGATGAAAATGAAAACTGATTCGATCGAAAATCAATTTTAACTAATTTCTTGATTGCTACAAGAATATAAAATGACCAGAAAGATTAGTGAAAATTAGTAAATGAATTTAATAGCCTTTAATTAGGTACAAATTATTAACTATTTTCTGTAAAAAAGAATCGTTTTACATTTCAATTACATTTGATTTCGAACTAAATATAACTGAAATGCAAAAGTTGTGTATTTTCAATAGAATTTTGCATTAAAAAAATCCCTTTTTTTGGCTAAACTCTTTTTTAATGCCTTTAATTAGGAAATAAATCTAACTGAAATGTAAAAGAACTCTTTTTCAGATAACAATTCTTAAAATCAGAGAAAGGTAAACACACTTTCTGAGTACTTATAGGGAAAAACAAATTTCAGGTTATGACAATAGTGGACATTGGTTATATCCAGTCATTTGGAAGCTTTTGTAATGCTATCGGTGCCCTTGTAGTCGGACAGGTGAATACTACATATTTTGGCAAAAAAATTTTTTATGACGAATTGCACTAAAAGACTGGTAAAACAAACTGCTTAAAAAAAATGCCATTAAAGTTATTTAGATTGCCGACACAACTGGTCCAAAAACGATGTTTCTATTTTCAGCGATCATTATATCTATCTATTATTCAGCGCTAGCCTTTGCCAAGTGCTGGTACTCATTCTTTTTTCTACAGGTGATTTTAAAAGCACTAAACACATTTTAATTTAACATTTTTTAATCAGATATACTTCGCTTCGTTTTAACTGTATTTTTAGGTGAGTATTATCAATGAATTATGAGTTCTTTCCAGAACACCCAGAAATTGTCCCATCAGTTAAAGTCGTGTTAGAAACGGACTTTATTACTGTATCTGTCCTACTGACTCCCCTAATGATTACAGTAAAATAAGCACTCAATCTCATCCGAATATCAGGATATCCGAACAGGGAGACACTTTGCGGAGCATTAAAAAAATAAAACATATATAGATCAAAGGATGTCCATAAAACGGTTAATAGCAAAACAACGTAACCAATACAGTAAACAACTGCAGTGTAGGTTATAGAAATGAGGACTGAAATAAATAAGATTAAAATTTTTCTATTAAGTTGCTGAGAGTGGGTTATCAACTGGACGCAACTGTTGAAATGTATCTAGCAACTATTACAACAGAACGTGAAAGAACCACTGCCCTAATACGGCTCACCGTACCACAGGTAATTTCTTTTTCTTCTTTTAAACGCTTTTTTCTCATCTAAAGATCATTTACTTACTGACTAAAGATCATTTGGGATACTACTTACTGGTCAGTTACATGAAACTAATTAGATGCAGAGCCGAGAGCTTGAAGGCAATCACAAAATGTAACATAAAGATGGCTTGAAGTACTTTGTCTTTATGGTACAAATCAGCATGGAATTCATTTAATTTTTTCATTTTTTTGCTTTCCTCTAATTTTACGTTAACACTATAAACGTATCTGCAGGCTTTGGCAATGTTACTGGGTCCGATGTTTGCATCACAATTAGCGATCAGAACCAGTCTTCGTGCATCACAATTTATTTGTGGTATCGCTTTAATTGGGACGTTAACTCCATTTATTTACTATGTTCTGCCACAGACACACAGTGTCCCCAAACTTGCTACTGCTCGACTACGTCCGCAGGTAATGTTTACGATGTTAACAAAGACAGGCTGAAGAAGACGATTTTGAATTAGGTCAGTTACATGAATAAGTGCTCAACTCGCGCCGTACAGCCATTTCAAAAGTTAATAAGTACATCTATTTACTGCCTTGCAATTACTTTCCTCCAAAATCCTCATATACAAGAAGCATATTAGTTTTGTTTAGAACTTTAATTTAAGGAAAATTGAAGTCTCCGCATATTGTTTTGTTTAAAAGCACTTTTAATATGATTAAAATTCTATAAAATAAGACTGAAGTTTTTATTTTTAGCAGTCTTTCTTTGATTTGAAAATAAGTTCTGAAATCCGCTACTGAAGCACAAATATTAACAGGCCATACTTTAAATCCTATTATGTTTAGGACTATTTGCCAATGATAAAGCATAACGCTGCCCTTCGAGAAGGTATTTTTTTGCGAGGGTTACTTATTGCTGCCTATATTTGCTACGAATTAATATCCAGGAATTTCCTTCTGCGTTCATTCATGCAGGTTATTTTTATCACCGTTTCAAAATTTTAAAACCATGGCTTGGTTCAATTAAACCAAATTTGCATATAAATAACTAAGAAACTCATAATAGAAACATGTTATTGAATCATTAGCTGACAAAAAAGCAAAATTCGCTTTGCCACGTTATCATCAAAACAGTGGCCACGTCGATGGAAAGAATTGTGCCTATGTAGTAGCTGAACAAAAAGAAATAAAGAGGAATGAGAGAATAGGAATCAGACAGCAATTCAAGAATAAAATTCCGTATTTGATCTTCGAAATTTATAAACCACAAAATCTATCAATCCTGCTAATCTTGGGCTATTCATAGTTCCGAATCAGTAAGGTGAAAGAGTTTTGATTCCTAAAGATTTTAGGGTCCAAATGACTCGGCTAAAGTGCTAATTGTAATGGGCACATCACTGCTAATAGTACAGTTCTTCCTGCTGCCCTATCTGCAACGACGTTTCTACCCAAGAACAGTACTGATTATTTCGCTGATTGGCCTTTGCTGTGCTTATTCACTGGTCAATTTCACAGCAAGCTTCAATCAACTACTGGTTGTCATTGCCCTTCAGACGGCATGCTATGCTATTGCATATGCTGAAAGCTATGCGCAAATCACAAGGTATGTGGTTTAATTTCAAAATTTAAAACAGAAAACCACCAGTGCCTAAAGCTTGACTGAAAGAAAGAAACATTTTAGATCATATGAATCTACAATTCCATCTACTCATGATTATGAAATATTGAGTATTGACAGTGCTTACACTATTATAATGTTAATATTAAGTCAAAAACTTTTAGTTAAATGGTAGTATGTGTTCTCGCTTTTGTTCGTATCATATAACATTTTCCTACCATATCCCAAAATAGCCTTATAAATCAGTATTTTGTCTGTTTCACATCAATCTACGGTTGCAGTGCTGTAGACAATACCGATTTGGGAAAAGCAACAGGACTGGCATCAGCCGCTCAATGGATAACACATTTCATAGTTCCAATTTATACATCTCATGTGGTGCAATCATGGCACTACACCTATGCATTCTACACCAGTGCACTGCTCTCTATCGGAGTTCTCTGCTACGTCATTCTAGTCGCTAAACACTCAAATGCTCGTGTACACTCCTTACTACCATCGATTTGTTTAGTATAGTTTATTCTACTGTCTTCTAAGATCGGTTTATGATGGGTTATAATTCTGACTTTAATGCAATGTTTGTTCAGAAAAAGTTTTTGACGCTACGAAAAGGTGATTCAACCTTAAATCTCAAATGGCAAACTCCACTGAATCTTCTTTTAAAAAATAACCAATTAAAAATAGTAAAAATGGAAGTTTCATTTAAGGGTTCTTCTGAATACGTTGTCGATTATATTTTGACAAAATTTTTTCACATAAATGAGCATAGGCAATGAATAGCTTGGAATTAACATAATCTTCCTATATTTGTAAAAAAAACGAACCCGCACATAAACATATGTCAATACGCATGAACTGCGATAGCTTCCGACTGACTTGAAATGTCTGTAAGCAATTTAAATTAAAGTGATGGATGCAATTATCTTTGGCAATTAAAGTAAGTATCCAAGGATTTTAGCTCCAACATCTTAGTGAAATATTTTAACGCCTTAGCGTTAGTGTTGTGTCTGGATATATGCCCCTAACATACCATGGAAGACGAAAAATCTGTTTCATGCAGATAAGCTAAGCTTATTATGTTTTTTAATAAAAAGCTTGTTCATACAACTACAATACCTGTATAGCTAATTCTCTTGTTGGTGTCAATATAATTACTCGAGTCATTGCTCTTTGTTGTGGCCGATATAATAAACGTTCCAAAACGGGTAACATGAAAGCAGCTGTTTTACCAGTTCCTGTTGCAGAACATGCACACAGATCACGCCCTGCAAGTGCAAGGGGTATGCATGTACTTTGTATTCGAGTAGGTTCAATATAACCACATGCTGTAATGGCCTAAAATACATGAAAAATAATATTTCAAATGACAAAAAATTTCGGCCTTATTAATTTTTGTAATCCAAATGTTACAATTCAAATATATCATGGAAAAACAATTGAACATATGAGCTGGAAATTTATATTTTGTATTAGGAAGCTCTGATTTCACAAAAAGTGAAATGGAAAAGTGAAATGTTCGAATTAAATTCGAATTTGGGCTAGTTACCTTCAGAAGTGCCCTAGAGAGATTCATTTGATCAAAACAAATAGTTGCTTCTGCGTTTAGCGCGTTACTACTGGTTGCATCGTCGAAAAAATTATCTGTCGCACAATATTTCCTTTTTTTCAGCTGCTTTTCACGAATATTATCTAAGATTTCAAAAACGGTATTCCTTTGTAATGTTCGACGATAAGCAAATGCATGCTACTACTGGTAGAAACTACTTCTGAGAAACTTCTTAAAATTATATTTAATTCTGCTCCTTAATATTTCTTGCCCATTTAGTATTCATTTTCCTCAAAAGAATGTTAAAAACAACGCTTGAAACTTTTCATAAAATCAAAGATCTGAAAGTACCAGAAATGTCTTCCATTTCTCGCACGAGTTCAGGAATCTTTCCCAGTGGTTCCAAACTAAAAAGTTTGGCGCGTTCTCGTTCAATTTTTTCTTCTAGTGTACTGCTGGTTTCCTTTTTCATATATGGCTGCAGACTTTTCAATATATCAATTTCTGTAAAATCACAAAATATTAAGAGGTTTCCCAATTTCAAACTCCGAAGTCGTCAGCATATTTCGTCGAGAACGACGAAACCATTTTTTACGACATTTCTACTTCCTGTAGCTAAACATTTAATGATGGAATCAATCATTTAAATCGAAATAATTTCCTACAAATAGCGGGTTTCAAATTATCCAATTAAATTCTCATTGTTTTGATTCAGTTTTCAAGATCTTATTAACATTTCTATTTCTTCCAAGGAAGGAGAGTTTATTTGCTACTATGTGATGCGTATGATAAATTGACAGTTTTGGCAATGTCATCACTTGGGCAATTATAGAGACCTATTGAAAAGCCAGAGACGGACAACTATCGAATTATTCTGAACAACCTTTGTCTTCTCCACTGACATAATCGAATACAAAGTTATCGGCGAAATCCTTGCTTATCCCTTTCTGTCGCTTTTTCTTCACTTCTAATCCCTAAACGAACAACGGATAGGAACACGAAAAAATTAGATATTACTTGTAAAAAAACAATGGTATATGAAAAGTGAACCAAGATTTTGGATGGGAAATAAGCAAGATGGTAAAAAAAAAGGCTTTGCGAAAAGCAATTTCTTAACCGCAGAGATTTTGTAAAAAGTATTCCTTGTACCACTGGAAAGCTCAGCTTTTTCAACCAATCAAAACTAAATCGCATCAACAACCAATATTATCATCACAGATCAGATTCATTAAATTGCTATCAGAACTACCATCGTAAACTGCTATTTGGAATATTCAAGTAGAGTGTTAGGCCAAGAAATCGACGGATAAGGATAGGCGCATAAACCCTCTAGGAAACCAAGAATATCTTAGAAGAGAGAATATATACTGCAAGAACTTGACAGAAGTAGAAAGAACTAACCTCATCAATCTCGTCATCTGTTGATTCTATCACTTCCACAATCTCATCGTCCGCAACAGTTGGAGGATACAACATTTTCTGCAAATTATTATTAGAAACGGGATATATGACACTGATGCGCAATACATTCTAGTTACGGTACCTACGGTGAACAAACATCTTCACCACTCAATATGCACATAGTATCACACAGCAACTTCTAGGAGATTTCAAGAGACATAGTATCACAACTTTCAACACATTGCAATCTGAACCAGTTAAATTCCACTTTGTAGTGGTAATATATAAATTATACGGCCTCTCTATGCCACAAGGTCATCTTCACTAACTCTAATAAATCACACACGATATCTTATATCATGTACTATTGCATGCAACGAATATAGTGTTCACTTGTTATTTTCATCACAAAAAAATATCCATATTCAGAGCCACATCTTCGATAGTGTTGATATAAGAAAGTAAGGATGACATTTCATTAATAATATTCTCCTACTCCTTTTCCCGGAACGTTAATTTCATATAATTTTATACAAAAAAATTTATGCATTTATCATTATGTTACGTTCAATATAACTTTCTACTGATTCTAGGAATCAATCAATAACCTATATATTGCAATATATCACCGAATTATATCTGCAATGAATCATTTATAACACTGGTAGTTTAACGCATTAAAATCATAACAATAAAAGATGATGAAACAATATATTATATATAACAATAAGTAGATTTAGAAATATTTCGAATAATTCCCTCGAATATTGGGTTTCATAGTAAACAATAAAAACAAATGAACAATGAATTTCGAAATTACCTTTCAATTAGATTCAAATTCTTTCATCTATTCTGACAAGCCTTGAATTTCAAGGAAAATCAATAACATATATAATTGCTATTAAAAATGAGTTTAATGAATTCTAGTAATAGCCAATTCATCTTCATCCTCGTTAGTTCCATCATCATCGTTAACAACCGAAACAACAAATGATTGCATAGCACGACCCAACTGATCCACTGAAGCAATAAGAGAATTCATTCGATTTGGCCTTTTATCATATTCGATTCCTTCATCTTCTTCAGCCGAAGTCACACTTGATTCAATCTCTTCTGCGCCGCCATTTTCCTTATTTTCGCTTCTAACATTTTGTTGCTGCAAATTTTTTTAATAATTCTGCTAAAATTATTCAGTCCTGTCAATATTCAAATTGAAGTAAAGAAAAAGAATAAATGGTAGAAGTAAAATGGTTAAAGAATATTGGCTTTCTTCTGGTCTTTTGATCTTAAATTGAGTTCACAAACAATTCTGTAATAGTTAAATTATCCCTTACCTTATGGATAATTTGAAAATGAATATTCATGCTTACTCAAATGCTAAGATTGTTCAAACAAGATAGCACTGCGTTAAACTTATTTTAAAATAAGCATCTTAACTTCCATACAACACAAAAATTGGGTAAATAATTCACTTGAGCAATGACCGTTCGTAACCTTGCAAGCTGTGTTTCAAGTTGACGATTCTGTTCTTCCAATATTCGACTTCGTTGTTCCAGTCGTTCTTTATGTTGCCGCAATAGGTATGCCTAAATAAGAGTAAATAAGCTTTGTCAGTGATAATGGATCCAAAAAGTAGCAACATTTATGAAAGTAGCAAGATTTATGAAAGAAAGCAATAGATAGAACAGAAAAATTGCAGAATTGAGGGAACCTCTCTTAATAGTTGATCATCGGCTGCATTAGAAAGTGAGGGAACAGATCGTCCGGTTTCCATATTATCAGTAACACTTCGTGACATTGCTGCGCTATCGCCTCTTGTCAGATTAGGCGTTGATCCCACAGCATTACTAAGCTTCCTCCGTCTTTGAATTTCTTTTTTCAATTCTCTAAATTTATATATGCGTTCTAGAATGGTTCGCTATAGTGTTTTTGTCATTATCAGGGAAATCTAATTATAATTCACCTATTTTCATGTTGTAATTTGTGCAGTACTTGATCCAGCTCTTCTTTATGCATTTGTTCAACCTGGGACAAAAGTTGTAAAGGTGACTTCAAGTCTGTTCTGCTCACTCTCATTTCCTCTCCCGCATCATTTAAAGCAGGTATCGGTGTATCATCTTCACCTCGTGCTCTCCATAATCTGAAATGATTATCAAAACTTTAACTTCTATCATAAAAAAAGTGAGCAAGTCGTTGAGCATATCTTCATTGAAGAAATGATGGTATGTGTTAATATCAAGAAAAAACCAACTTTTAAATTTAGGAAACTTCTTTGACGAATTTGAAAAGCTTAAAAGTTACAAGGAAAACTTAGACTTGTCTAATTTAGCATAAGTAAATCAAACTATAATGGACCTTCGAGCACAGAGTTGTACTCGATTGTGGATAGGTTCAGTGAATGGATTAACCGGAGCAACATTAGTGCTTTCCAATGGAGGCCCCTCATCTACAGTCTGCACCGGTAGATAACCAATCCGTGTCTTACTTTTCGATCGTAATTTATTTCTCACTATTAGACCAAAATCGCGCACATCTTCACCTGATGTTGTCTAAAACCATGTTTTAATTTTTAAAAAAAAAGAGTTTTAAGCAGTTTACGTTTAATATAAAAAATAAAAAAAAACAACTAAATATGGGTGGAAAATATCAGGGCAGACGAGAGACAGAGAGATACGGTTAGGAAAATAAATTGTTTTAGATATTAATTGGAATGATAATAAACTTACCGGTAAGCAGTATTCCTGTATAGGATGTGATAATTTGTGATTTTTAGCAAGCCTTTGGCTAAAGAAACAGTTCTGACAGACGTCAACATTGAAGCATCGTAAACAACGATAACGCAATCCAATAATTGGAAACATTTTGCAAACATTACATTTCGCCTAGAAAAAATTTTGAAATAAACATCAATCATTATTAAATAACTTTATGAAATAAACAAACAAAAAGGACTGCCAATATAATTACTAACTAATTAAATCAAACTTATACCAAGGTAATTAATTCATTGTGATATAGTCGTAAATGATTGATAAATTTCAAAATTAAAATTATAAATTACTGCTGCAGAAAAAAAGCATTACAAGGAGTATAAGAAAAATTTGAAGTTTTCGATTTAAAAGAATATTCTGCTGGATTCTTTACTTTTTTTGTCAATTAAATTTTTCCAAATCAGATAATTTAGAAAGCGAAAATAAAATAAAACTTTAGATTTTACTTTTTATTTGCTTTTTTAATGCAAACATTACCTGATGTTTAGCAAATTCGGCACTAGCTAGCCGATGCATGACAGGTAACCAAACAATACTTTGTGGTTCTTTTTTTAACCAATTCAAAAATTCATCAATTGAAATCGACCGCGGATATTTCGCCGTTTCGAAGCATGACCGCACTGACGGTTCCACATTTGAACCACCAAATGCTGCTGCTTCGCCGAAAAATCGTGGGATCTGAAAAATATATTAAGTTAGATTTTTAAAAAAAAGCTCTTCGCAATCTTCGAGAAAAGCTCTTCATATGGATAATTTAATAATATCTAATGCAACATCTTTTCCAGCAACATTTTTTCGCAACTTCAACCTCTATATTACTCATAAATAATTATTGAAATTTCGATATATCTTGTGTTAACTCAGTTATTGGAACAAAAGGAGATTCTTCTACTCTTCAGAACAATATACTGGTAAACAAACACATACATTTTCCAAGCGTTATTTAATGCATAAATTTTTGATAAAAACTGAAAAGGTTAAAAGTTACGTGAATAATATCGTATAAGAGAAGGGCTAATTTCTTGTGATCAACACCTTCGTTGTTCGCAATAAGTTGGTATAAGTCTGAAATGTTTACCTGTTGAAATCATCTGAGAGAAAGCTTTAAAATGAGAAGTTTTTATCAAACATTTATTAATCATTAAAAATGGATGAAATCACGTGAGATTTGGTACTAAGATAAGACATATTGCTGAAAGGTTAATGTTTGAATTAGGAGAATAAAAGATTTACATCTATATTTATCTTCCAGATTTGAATTGCACAGTGTAACCAGTAGTACACGAAACGAAAATGTGCGTAGAATACAATCACGCGCTCTGAAAAATTCAGTGCAATTTGAATGGATTTTAATTATTACCGTTTTCAAATTGAAAATAATATCACTAAGGAAGTATTCGGAACTAGATTCCGGGTGAAGATGAATTGCTAGATTTAGTCATGTATATAAGTTTCCGGAGAAAGTCATGTTAACTGATCCAACTCTAAGATCATAACTTTTGATTAGAAATGGGACAAACAAAAATAGGAGCTAGTTTTCTTGTAGAATTTATAGTTCTTCAAAATAAAGTAATTATTTGTGATACTGTAAGTACAGCAGACAACTAAGGAATAATGAAGATAAGTTAACTGCTGAGGTCATCAACCAGTAAGAGTGACCCCATGGGCTTTTATACTACTTTCTCGTTTCAAAAAAAGACGTTTAAATTTCTAGGTTTCATTCGTCTAAAAAAAACTCTTGTTTACGAAAATGTTTCACTTTCATTTCAATCGCAAAAGTTCACTTTAAAAATGAATCAAATTTCTAAAATTCTTTTGATCATGAATGATACTTCCTACCAAGTGGAAAAATTAGATCACTGCGCAATCACGCATATGATTTAGCTGAGAGACAAGAAGAAGGATAACAGAGGCAATTCTTGGATATCGATGAATAGACATATATTTTAATTTTTCATTGGATTAAAAAAATATTGAAATCAGAAAACGAAAACTTACGGATCGAATACATTCAAGACAAAATTGAGCAACAAGTCAACAGCTAATGGTATAGAATGTATCAAATTGGGATACTTTTCTTGTACCGCCTCAAATAGCGGAACCAAACATATTACCGCATCTTTCATCGATAAGCATTGTTCACCTAACATTGAATTGAGCGTTTGTAATTTCGAATCTACATCTTCCAGAGTTATCAAATCCACTAAAACGAATAATTTTGAGGCATGAAAAGGTGGTCATTTAAGAAACATAGTATATCTTTCGAGTTTAATGCAGTAATTAAGCTGACGTTTATCGCAGAGGCATACAAGCACATGTTGGCGTGAGATTTAATTTGCAGTAATAATGTTTAGCAAACTTACAACACAGGCGTTTCTGGATTGCTCGTAATTTCATTGCTGTACGGTAAGCACTAAATTTGACCTGATTAAAAGTTGTTAGCTCTTCCATAATTTCAACCATTGCTGGATGATCCCATTGAGTTACTTCTGTTCCATGACTACAATTTACAACAATCATTTAGACTCAACTGCTTAATGAGTAATAATTTATGAAATTTTAATCTAACCTGATAGCAGCAAACTATTATGCTTTAAAAAAATTTTGATTAAAGAAAATTAATGATTTACTTAATATAATACGGTAAATGATTAGAAGCCGAAACAGCCCGTTGCCAAGGTGCCTGGACACTATCTCTTAAAAAATGTTGACTTGATGGACCAAAATCGGTCATAGCACGTTCCAGAGCTGCTGCACGAATTTGCAAATCTAATTTTAACTTCGTCATCCTAAAATAAAAATAATAGCATTGCTTTAAAAAAATAAACAAATAAGTTAAAAAAAATTTATGCTTTGCGATGAAAATGAAAAAGCTGAAAAATGATCTAACATTAGGATATTCATAATACAAACCATGTTCGGATGAAAGATTTAACAAGCAATATTAATGTTTTGACAATATTTGACAAAGTTTTGACAAATTTTGATAAGGTTCCGGCAAGATTTGACAAGATTTTGATAAAGCTTGACAAAATTCTAATAAAATTTCAACAAGATTTAACGAAGCACTAAAATAGATGTAGATCTAGAACTATATCAATCTTTAATCACTGATTTAATTCAAAAATTAAGCCTTAAAAAAGAATCCAGCGAAACTACATTATCAAATGATATGTTATTCTTTAGAGTTCATTAGTGATAAAAACTCATTAAATCTCTTGGCTTCAAAAAAATTCCCAATAAACTGAAAAATTATTTCTAAAAAATTTTCTGCAATTATATTTAATTCCATTACAAACGCGGCAAACAAAAGAGGACCATATCAATAAAAGTTTTATCCTTCAATGAATTAAATTATTCTAAAGGCAACAATTTATGTATAAGAGTGAACGAATTTCAACGAACTAATTTTATGAAAAAAATGAATGGATAACTAACTATAACTATAGAGGAATTAAAATTTCATTTCAACCTTATTCTATTACTATTTCCTCTTTACCTCTTTCACAAATTTAAATTCCTGACAATACGATGAATTGGCCTCTTAAAGTACATACCTTAAAAAATTATATATTAAATTGATTCGAACATAATCTCATTTCATTGAAAAATGTGTATATCATTATCGGAGATCATTTCCGTTTATCAAACTTCACAGATTAAAAGAAAATTCAATAACACAAAGATAGCTTGAGTCCTTTGTGAAAAAATGGTTCCACATGAACTTTTTTTAATTTGCATAATGCGATTTACCGGGCAGATCTCTAAGAGAAAAACTGATCGATAAAAATGAGATAAAATTAGCACACTTTCATATTCTTGTTCAAAATAAAACGAAGTGAACGACAGAAAGCATTTTTCTTTCTAATAAGTGTCACCTTCAGTATTAATTAAAATAAAAATTCGTTGCGTAAAATAAAAAATATCTTTTCTTTAATTAAAGAAAATTTTTAATTCAATTATTTGAAATTGATTCTTTTCATGGATTATACATTTACTTAAACAATGTTAATGCATGAAAAATTATCTGCTATCAGCAATTTTTTCCATTTACAAAATAAAAGTATAGCTCAAATCATAGACAACTGGCAACATTTCTCCTATAACACTTTCTGCAAAATTATTTCCGTAATTAAATTAGCCTACAAAATATTTTTGACTTTTTTCTGGATAATTATTTATCTGTTAGTTATTACTACCTAAATTTTTAAAATGTTTTCTTTACCAAAGATAATAAAAAGATAATAAAAAAGATTTTGTTGACATGAGGATAATTATTTCTGTAAAGCATCGATATAATTATAGTAGCAGTCATTAATAACTGGGAAAATTCCAACACAACTGCGATGTTATGCAAAGGCGACATAAGACAATCAGTGATTTTTATGGTGATGGTGATGCATCATCATCATCATCACTTTTAATTTAGAATACAAATAGCATACCTATCATTGATTGACCTCAATTGTGCACTTAGCTCCGATGCCAATTCGACATCTGACGCCAATAGCTGTCCACTCCAATCATTAGCATCATCAATATACATTCGTGTTCGAGACAAATATTCTTTCAATTGTTCACTTTCATCAACCGCTATCGTTAACTCTTCCAACCTTAACTTTTCGATGGGTCGAAGCTGTTCCATTCGTTCATCCATATTTGAAAGTGCCAGCTGGCATTCAGCAATCGCTGACGCTAATTTCTCCATCTTAGCATTTGCATCACGAATGATACATGCCCAGGCATTCAGTAGCTCCCGTAATTCACTCCATTTCTCCACTAAACGATCGCTATCAGATTTAATTTGAATACCAACACGTCTTAGTTCCGCATTCTGATCATCTAAAATGGTAAAATATTTTAATCAAAAATAAGAGTATTATTTAAATGAATACAATATTAGTCATTTCGAAATAATTCATTCGCACAATTTGTTAGTATTTCGAGTTAAATGAATATTTTCATTTTTCTAAATTAAATGTCCAATCAAGTAGAAGAATGCATGAGTCATCAGACAGATATAAGTTTTTCGACTTTTTTTGGAATTTTATAAATAATCAACTGTGAAGCAATGACTACCCATCTAATGGAACTCTTAGATATTTGCAATTATCTCTGACACATTTTCTCTTTAAAATTACGGAAGATTGTAAATAGCGCTTTTTATAAGTAATTTCAGGGTTGCGGATAACGAAATTGATCATATGAATTATGCATTCGATAGAATTTTCAAAAAATGATATCGGCAAAAAAACGAAATATGGTATTAGAAGAAGCTATCGCAGTGCTATCAAAATTAATTCTGCAAACGAAAAAAATTGCTAGCCATTTTTTTCATCTGGTGTCAAAGTGCTGGTACTTTTCATTCGAGGTCGCAGGTCATGCTGCATCAGGTAACTATGCGCCAGTGTTACACATTCGTCAACATCACGTTGACGAAGCTTCATTTCATGTTCAAGTTTCTAAAAAAATCTCTTCCTCTATTAAAAAATGAAAATAAAAAATGGTTTAAAAATGAGACTGAAAATGTTTCTTATAAAGATGAAAAAAGAATGGATGAATGAAACAATACCTGAATAAAATTAGTCTGTTCCTGTACTCGAGCCAACGAACCACCGACTGGTTGTTCTTCAAGTAATGCTTTACTTTGTGCTTCAGCCCAAAATAAATTTTCGGCGATTTGTGTGAACAACTTCTCCCACTCTTCTTGAGCATTCATTAGACGAGTCCTGAAATGAATGACCGAACAGGAATGGAAATGAGGAATGAATTAATGGATGTAACTATTCTCGATTCCTATTAAAGATACTTTCTCTGCTCTATTAATATTTTAAGGATTAAATAGTTCACCTTATATAGATATACACTGTTATGAAAAAGAGACAATGATTTCGCCATATCACTACGATGTTTCTATAGATTATATGAAATAAAAATTGCAAAAAAAATTACCTGATAGCATCAGCTAATCCAACCAGATGTCGCCATCGAATATCAATATGACTTAAGCGCTCTTTGAGTTGTTCTCGTTCTTTAGTGTCTTCCACTCGACGTGTTAACTGAGCGCCCATCTCTTCCACTGATCCGATAACATCTTTATGAGCATTGATATCAGCTCGCACACTCTATAATTTTATTAATACATTACTAATACTTAAAATTTATCCTAATTTATATTTAAATTTATTCAACAAATATCTTCTAATGTTCTTTAAATAAAGCTACTTCGCTTCGTATCTTAAATTTGATAAAATTTTTATTTTGCAACAAAAAAGAAATCATTTTTTTTATTATATAACCTTTACATATTGGGAAAGCCTTAACTTATTTACTATCTTCTTTGAATTCACATTTCTCATCTTCCTTAAAATTGTGCCTACAAATCAAGAAAATCACATTTAATTTAACTAACACTTTTCTACAAGCAATATGAACTTTCACCTTTTCATCTTCAATCCATTTCTTTCTTTTAACAAAATCTTTAAGCGTCTGTGTATTCATTGTTATTTCATTCAACTCTACCAGAGATACATCAACACCATTCATCCATTCTTCCAGTTGCTCAAGCGCAGAATGGAAGTCACTTCTAGTTCTAAGAGCTGCCTCTAATACCGCTCGCCGAATACGAACACTGCAATAAATTTACCTTCATCTTTTCATTTTTTTTACTCTGTTTAACTTCCTGAATCACCATATTAATCTTTCATTATTTCATTATGATTCCAGTTATCCTTTTAAGTTCCGGAAATTTCAAGAATCAATCATTCAAAATTTAGTAAAATTAAAAATAAACCTTTTAAAAACTTTACAAAAAAGAAGATCCAGCAAAGATTAAAAACGAACATCTATTTTTTTTAAATTTCAAGAAATGATATATTTTGAAATAAATAGTATAATTGAGGATAAAGTACTCATGTTCGATTTTCGTAATAAGTAGAAGAATCGAACCAAATCATTTCATTTACCTCAGTTTGATAGTTTCAAACCAAAGTGTTAAAAATAATTAGATGCAAATAGGAGTCAAAGGGTAAAAGTTAAAAGTTGAAAATAATGACAGTAAATGCCTACTTATCATTAAATTTACTCCATAAAGCATTCAATTTTGAAACCGTATGAGACAAATTATGCCCTTCATCAGCGCGGTAATTATCCAACAAAGCGTTACTACGCTCATTTAACTCATCCATCTTTAATTTCATTTCTCCCGCTGTTTCCGCTATCCCATGAATCTCACTGAGCTCTTTTTTTAGTGTTTGTACATCGGCGGCATCGACCGTACTGCCATCAATTACTCTGAACATTTTCATTTCACTTATTTCATTATTAAAACAACAAAAATTTAAAAAAAAAAAAGATGAACTGGAAAGTATTAAAGATATAGTGAGAGAATGGCGTGAAGTTGAAATTTTGTGATTAAAATTTTTAACGAATTTTTTAAATATTTCCGATGGAAAAAAGCAAACTTTTCTTGAGCATTAGTAAGCCAAGTGGTTAATGCTTTTCTTAATTTATCCCAAATTCGACTTTCTTCCAAAATTTTAGTTAATGTCATTTTTCTCCCTTGACATTCACCCAATATTTTATTACATTCCACTGTCATTACTTCACTCCTTTCTCGTACTATTTTATTCCGGCTTTCATCCAAAATTCGAATCAAATCCAAATGACGCATTTTTAATTGATCAATAAAAGTCTGAAAAGGAAATTCTGGAGCAATTATCAAAGTTGCTTTGATATTTTTTTTTTCAACTCATTTCAATTTTTTTTAATGAAAATATCAATTTCAATGAAGTCCTAAATCGCAACGTTAATTTCTAGAAGTTATTACAACAAGCAAGAAGTAATATATTAACATTACTCATACTAAGCTTCCTTCATATTATTTGTTCAATAGAAATAATATTTTATAGAATTCTGTAGCTTCTTTCTTGGCCAAGTAAATATTAATTAGATATTTTATCCATAAAAATTGTAAAATGAACAAACGATTCATTAAAATTATCAGAAATTATCAGTAAATTAAAATAAAATTATCAATAAAATTATCAATAAATTAAAACTATTATCAAAAAATTATCAGTAAAAATTATTATCTTAAAATTATCAGTAAATTTGGACTAATTGTGAAAAGAAACAAAAAACAAACCTGCATTTGAACGATTGCATTTCTTATGCATTCTGAATCGGCTAAATCGACGGTCAACGATGCGTCACGTTCTGTTTCCATTAACCAATGTCCTATATGTACGATATTGTCCATTAGAAGTCGATCTTTGGAAGACAGATTTGATGTAACCGATTCCTCAAGTGCCATAGATCCATTTAAAGTTCCATACTCACTTGTATGAGATTCTTTTTCTTCAGCAATACTTGATAAAACGGTTTGCATTCCACTGGTCAGTTCTTCTTCTTCAATCGCTTCTAAAATAACTTCATTTGTTCAATAAATTGTCACTTAAAATTATGATAAGAATAATTGCTAACCTAAAATTTTTCTTAAATTATTAAAATTAAAAGACAAAATTTCTTATGTTCTTTTCCGTTTCATTCACAAGCATTATCAGTCTTATTTGCACATCCGATTACATTCCATGAAATCATAAGTGAAATGTTTGAATTCTGTTTAAATGAAATGAAATGCGCAAGCATGCCTGAAGTTATTGATGATGAGTCATGTGCAAGAGTTGGTAAACAAGCTGTCGCAGCTAATTTTTCCTTATCGTTGCTCCATTTACATAAGGTATCTTCCACGATCTGCAAAAATTTTTCATTAAATATTTCGAAAAATTGCGCAAAACTTCAACTTATATTTCTAGCCGCTATGAATTTGCTCATATCTATAAATCAAAAAAGAAATTGTTCCATTTTTTTTAATACCTTATCCTCTCATAAATGAATTATTTATCGTAAAGTATAATATTAAAATTTACGAGCCATTACAGAACGATTTTCTGAGAAGAATGAATATTGAAGAGGTAAATAAATAATAAAATCCCTCAGATATTCACTCACCACTTCATTCTAAATTAAAAATTAAAATATTTCGAAGTTTGCAAATTCATTACTATAACAAATCTTCCATCGCCAAGGATTTTATTATAAAGCGCAGTAAGAAAAATTTCATTTGTGACGGGTGATTTTAATGGTTACTTTTCAAGATTATATAAATAGTTCAATGACTGATATCATTGATACCTTCTTAAAATCATTAAACATATGCTGTATTACAGTGCTTAAAGTGTTACCGAGACAAGTTTTTTTTTACCGGAAAATTATCAAAGAAGTCATAACTGCTTTTCTACTCTCTATAAAATCATATTACTTTTCTTTCCTTATCAATTCTTAATAGATTAGAGATATGGAATATCTATACTTAGACATTATGAACCATTTAATATTAAAATTGAATTATTCGCATTTATTGTCATTAAAAAAATTATCAAATTTCCATAAACAATGACAAAACAAACAATTCGGAGATGATCATCAACTACTGATCCTCCTACGGAAGAGCTATCTTTCCACTCCTGTTCCACTCTCTTAGCAATTTCATCAGTTTCTGCCTGATGCAAACGAACGTAATCCAAATCGGTACCGGACGGTACAAAAATTGTCGCACTTTCTACCCTAAAATATTTCATACAACAAAAATGAATTTAATTACCTAACAATGTATAAAACAATCTTTTTAATCTTTCACTTTAATGGAAATGTAAGTTTAATTAGTTGATAAATATCAATTACAAAAAAATTAAATTAAAATATAATAAATGAAGTGATTTGATCAGTCAACTTTAAGTACTATTAACGATATATTTTCAGTTTTTTTCAACAGAATAGGTTAACTAACGGTAAAAAAGATGATTGCTATAATTGCCTATCAAAAAAAACGCAGTAATATATTCGTATTCTTTGTAGACTTTTTTTTAAAAAATCAGTAATATATTCGTAAAGTAAAAATAAATAAAGATGGACAATAAACAATAAGATAGACGAAGATGGTTAATGTACAACAAACAATAAAATGGACAAAGATGGTCAATGAACAATAAGCAATAAGATGGAAAAAGATGGTTAATGGAGAATAAACAATAAAATGGACAAAGATGGTTAATGGAGAATAAACAAGAAAAAATGATTATTTTCTCTCAACTAATCATAACATTTTCAAAATGAAAATGGGAAAAAAGCAATGAACTTACAATTGAATTGCTTTTTCTGTTCGTTCACAAAATTTCTGCAATTTATTCAAATCATCGTGGAAATTTTCAGCAGCATTAACGGCACTTTCAAGTTCTAATTTTCGATCACGCAAAAGACCCCGAATCTAAAAGCATATTTACTTCTTATCTCACTAAAACAAAACAAAATAAAGGTAATAGAAGTTCAAAATAAATTTAAAAGAATCTTCACATTTCTGCAACATTTTAGTACATTAGAATCTTTGCTATGAGAAATTTTTATTCAGTAAATTTGAAGAAGGAAAAACCGAAAATATGTAGGAAATCTTAAAGAGTATCATAATGGATTTGAAGTAAAAAAGAGTCTAAATAAAGTTTTCTGAACAATGAATGGTCAGATTTGTTAATTTCCTTTGCAAATTATTTTAGAGATAATTTGCAGCATAAAGAAAGGACTTGGAAAAGTAGGAAAATTGCTGTGCATGAAAAATTCTAAATACCAACTAAATTAATAAAATAGTTATGTTAACGAAACTTTCTTGGGAAAGTAATATTTTTGCTATAAAATTATTTTTCTGAAAAGTTAGAAGGTGATTATCGGAAAATAATCTACCGAGCTAATACGTTTTCCGATTTCGGAAACGGCTCGTCGTATTCGATGTTTACTGGTTGGATCCGTCATTTGGGTGCTAATTAAATAATCTTTTAAACGTTCAATGATTTGTAAATTTGCATGTTTCCTTTCGTAGCTGTTTAAACGTTCCTGAAACTAATTTGTAGAGAAAGAAAACAAAAAAATTTTGATTGATGATATTAGCTATTAGCTTTTGTAGTTTTATTTTTTTTATAGATAGCTTAACTAAAAAACAGATTAAATGTAAAATTATTTTAATCAGTGATACCGTGATAAGATGTTCCTTGCGAGAAATTTGAGAAGTATGATTTTAAGATAGAGCAAAGTGTCAATGAAAAAGGAAATTTTACAACAGGAACCTCTAATTTTGATGAGAGTTCCTTTAAAACAGGCAAATTCAATGGACTAATAACGATGGCACATTCCGCTTCCGTTTCATCACACCTTCAAATATTCATTCATTAGTTAGGAATGATTTGATAATTTGAAGATCTTTTTAAAATATGAAAAAAAATTAAAACGGAACTATTTAAAGGAAAAGGAATTGAATTTAAATCTTTCTAATATTTCTCTTTTTATCATTTTGAAATCGTTCAATTTAACAGTAAGATCAAAAACAAAGTCAAAAAGAGCTAATTTATGATTGATAAGCTTACTATAATAGCTTTACAAAGAGAAGATACTCTATTAAATGATAAAATTTATCTCATCAAATGTTTAATTATTTTATTGAAAACATTAATTAGTTCTTTGAATAAAAATCACTAAAGGAATGATAGCTTAACAAATAGCATTTCTCTCTTTAACTTATCGATTTTTGAAATTATTAATTAAACATTCATGAAATCTAAATTCTTAACATATAAAGTCGAAATTTTACAACAAACATTTGTATACATTCTTCACATTTAATTTATCATATAAAATTACATACCAAAATTGGAGTAATTCCATTTCGTTATTCAATTCCGATTCATTTGCAAAGCGTTCATCGAATCGGCGTCTCTTTTCTCGAACAAGATTTTCATATTGTTTCCACTGCTCACCAATATTTCGTAATCTGTCACGAAGTCGAGCGGCTTCTTCCTCATCTATTTGTGTTAGTATTGGTTCTGCCTGAATAATTTATATGTTTGTTAAAATTAAGGCATCATATTTCAAATTATTTTCAAAATTGAAACATCAAACTAATAACAAATTTTTATGAAGTACATAAATAACCCTCTCTCCACATAATTGGTCACTGTTTTCTAAAGAATGGATGAAATTTAATTTGACCTTTCATTTTTATCTCTTGCAGATATATTTCAACCGTACATATCGTTTTACTATATGTAATTAGCATAGAATGAAATAATTATTCGTTTACAAATTTCTGGATCATCTCAGACACATCAAAATTCCTAAATTTATTAATCAAATTTTCATTTTCATTACGATATGAGCGTGGCGGTAATTTCTACCAATAATCTGCTAAGAATGAAATAAATGTAAGGATACGGTATTTATCCGGAAAAAGAATTAATTTTCTACTTATCCCTGTTTTTACATCTAACCGAAAAGTGTAACCTTTAGTGAGGTATGTTGTATTTGTGCCAAAGCTCGCTGTAAACGATCTTCTAAAGATAACGCGAAATGTTCTAGTTCTTCCAATTCCGGTGACTTCTTCCGGTTATCTATTTCAGCTAGTGCTTTATCAATTTCATCCAACAGCTTTTGACTGGTTTCCATGCTCTCCTCGAAGCTATTTTCAGCTTTTATCAGTTCATTTATTTCACTAAAAAAAACTTTATGGATATTTAAGATAAGACTGCTAGAGTTAAGCTAACAAGAAATGTAAAAACTTCATTGGGATCACTAAAGTATAGGAAATAATTGGAATATGAATGACTTTGTTATTTTCAAGTGAATTAATTACTTCAAGTTCTCTCCTTTTTTCACAGTAATATATTTCACGTAAATCATTTTTAATTTTTAAAGTTGTTAAAATCAAGCTAAATTAAGTAACAGATGCTAACATTTCATAAGTAAGACTTTCCACATTTGTCCACTAACATTCAGTCAGCACTTTATGATCTTTCCGAAATTAAGTTAAGTTTAATATTTAAGATGAAGATGTAATATGGATCGAAGTCAAAATTAGAATTTTCAAAAAATTTTGTTTCTATATTAATTGAATATATGTAAGTGTTGGGAAGAATGATTACTTCGATCGACGATCCTTCCAATTTTGAAGAGTTCTAAGTCGCTCAAGTACCGCTTCATTTTCCATTAAATCCATTGTCATCTGTAAATTGCCAATTGCGCGCTCAACCTTTTTGAAACTTTCATTCATTTCCTAAAAGTAGAATAAATGAGTGAATAATTTGGCAAGGTTACAGTTAGACGAAAGTCTGAAGTTTCGAAAAAGAATATATTAATAAGAAAGTCAGATCAAAGATGCTCACCAGCCTACAAAGTGTTGAGAACAATTTCGATGTTGCCGAATTTAAAATGGTAACATTGGAAAGGAGAAGTCCAAGGACAAGGGTAAGAAAAGGAAGCTTCACACATTTTAGATTATTTTTGATGAAATAAAGATTGGTGTAGAAAAAATGATATCAAATTAGAGAAGAGCTGAAAATGAAGAAGTAAAAATATCAAAAAATGCTATTGTTGGTATGTGAATTTTTTAAATTTTAAATTTTCTCAAAATTTGAATTTTTGAAATCTTAAACTATTCTCATTAAATTGCTCAGCAAATTCTTTAAATTAAAACTCTCTCTAATTTCGTTAATTTTGATTTTATCATGACCATTTTTCCTTTATCATTCAATCACTAACAATCATTTAACTTATTATTATGGTTTGAATTAACATAGATAATAACGGTAAGGAACTCGAAATAATCTAATTTCAAAAATGATTAATTAATATGAAACAAAACAAACAAACAAAAAATACTAAAAGTAATAAAGAAATGAATTATAACGATTTGAATGGATTAATTAATTACTAAAGAATAGCTCTGCTGGTCTAGTACAGATGCCAACCAATCAACGATGCTTTTCTCTCATAATGTACCTTCACAAACAAAATGAAACAAAAATTTCAACGTTTAATTCGAAAAGGCTGCCTCATATTCACATATCCATTCCAACCAGCCATTTCTCATTTTTTCAACTTCAACAAAAATAAATCTCCTTATTGAAATGTAATAAAATTGAATGAAAAAGTTCTCCTTCAGGAAAAAGGAAATTTTTGATCAATCATTCATTATTTATTGAATACTTTCAAAATTTCAATTAAAAAATAAAGTTAAATGAAGTTAATCCTTAAAAAGTAATACGATCACATCGATCGTTTTTTTGAATGACTAAAAGTCGGATAATTGTGTTCTTTTTCTTGACATTGAAACAATCATTTAAGTGAAGAAAAAAATGAACGAAATAAATTTCACAATTATTTTTCAATGAATGATTCAATCGCATAAATTTCACCCAAAGAATTGATAGGATTAAAATTTAAGAAAAATTTTATAGTTAAGCCGACAAATATATTTTATGTATAATTAGTTAAAAGTTTAAACAGAATGGACAACTGACTAAACATCGCCACTTTAATTAGTTTTGTATTTAGATAGGATTCGTTTAAATAAACATAATTTTCTGAAAATAAGCAGAAAGCGTTCAGTACTGATAAAATTATTGATAGTGTCTATCACTAATAAAGTGTTTGTTAAGTGATTTGTAATTTTCTTGGCTATCTTATCATAAAAATTTGCCAACCCTAAGAATAATGCGTTGTTTGTTCAGCAAGCTTTTGTTCTTATGAAATTGTTGAATAAATAATGTTAAATAATCAGCTTAAATACATCAAAATTTTATCTGAAAGAAAAGATAGAAAGGAAAGAGCAGAGAGTATGGCACATCAATAGAAAGTACTACTATTAGCTTTTGAAACTCAAAATAATTACGACATATGTCGGCACACAGTAAAACGTTACTCATATTTATCATACAATTACCAGTTATATTGATAAATGTAGAAGAAAAAGATTGGGAAAAGCAAAGGAATTTTAGATGGCGATTATAATAAATTGTATAAAGAATAATGAGTCATGAACAATAAGATATAAGTGGTCAGTGATTCAAAATGATTATTGTCATACGTATGTATGTATAGTGTTGGAATGTTCTACAATATGTTATAGTGGAATGAAGGATGGGATAATGTTTCTTAATGACCAGAATGTTTCCTTATGTTACTGACCTCTAGTTTTTGCTTCTTTTGATATAAATCTTTGAAAGGCAATGGGTCACTTCGATTTAACTCCTTCTCAATTTCATCCATTTCGATGTATAAAGACGTAAGTGATTCAGATGCTTCCGTTACGTTAATTTTCATTGCCATTACCAAAGGTTCAGAATTATTTGATTCTTTCTTCGATTCCGAATGCGATTGGTCATCTTCAGCCTCCTATAATATTAGCTAATGAATTAGCATGAACATATCGGAAATATGGTTTATATTTTTTTTCTCTCCAGAAAAAAACTGAAAAGAAAAATATCTGAAATTTTTTGGTTAATTAATAAATGCGAAAATTTTTTAATAGTCATTAAAGATAATTTGAAATATATAGTTCACTGAAAAGACTAATGCTTTTATACGTAATATATAAGATAGAAATATATGAATATTACCTGCACTTCAAGCGTAAGTGAGGTACTTGTAGTGGAGATAACATCCGATTCCTTTTGCTCCTCCAATTGTATTATTTCGGATGATTTATCTGTTTGCACGATTAGATTCTCTCTGCTTTTCTTGATTGCTGCATCTATTTTCTCTTCCAAATCACGAATTTTGTCATGAATTTGATCCATTGTTGTATTAGGTTGATTTATTGATGTTCCAGGCAGACAACTGTGAAGATCATCACTTCTTCGCTGCATATAATTCAGTTGAGTTTGTCGATCTAGTAAATCACGTTGAGTAGCCTAGAAATTCAAAAATTTTTATTTTAAATTTAAGTTAAAGAAGGAAATTTATATTATCGGAGATAGAAGATTGATATAAAATGCCGATCGATTGCAAATAATGTTGATCCATTTCAGTACAGTCACTATTTTGAAAGTATTCTCTCCTGTTTTAATTACGGTAGTCTTTAACCGCAACGATCATGTATCAGGATGAGTCGCCAGAAATGAATCCGTCTAAACAAAACAACTCGATAACGCTGTATTATGTATGCTCTTAAGACTTTGAAATAGTTCTATGTTCCCAAAAAAAAGTTTAACGTGAAAATATAGATGCACTTTGTGAATGATTAGGAACATCACTATTCAGACTCAAAAATTCAACAAATAAATATTTTTGTTGATATCTTCAAAGGTTCCTAACTTCAACAGAAATCTATATTTGTATGATAATATTTGGTAGAATATTATCATACAAATAGATTTCTGTTGTGAATAGTTTCCGATACTTGAAATTGAAATTAACTCCAATTTGTCCTTAATATTAAACTTCACTAATAATATTGACTTACTCTATTCTGCGTATGTGGGCTATCTTTAAGAGTTCAATTTTCTAAGAACTATAATTCAAAAAATTTAGTGTTAAAAGCTTAATTAGAAACATTTCATTTTCTAGTCTGCCATTACATTTATATAAATTAATTATCTGACATTGGCAATTGTTGATTCCGATAGATCGCGAGATAAAAGATTGTCCAGTATATCACACATTGCGCTGATGTCTCTCTCTAGAGTTTCAGCTTTAGCTTGTACAGGAATCAAATTAGTTTTGTTTTCTTTTAAAGCTCCTTCTACCTAAAAATTAATTACCAAAATTAAACAAAATAAAAAATACAAAAGTTTCATAGACTACTAACATATTTTACCCGTAGTGAAAATTTAGAGAAATTTTTAATATTGATTTTGATACAATAAAAGCAAGGCTTTGAGAGTCTTGAAAAAGTCTTTTTACTTGAATCAAAATTTCGAATCCATATTTTGATCAGGAAAAAAAAGAAGGACCAAAGGCAATAACAATACCTGATTTGATAAATTAACTACCCCATCCAGACTACCTAAGGCATCGTGAACATCAAGTTCCATACGACCGCTACTTGCCATACGACGGCCCTCTTCGACCGTTCCTTTCAATTTCTCCGTGTAATCAACAAGCCACTCATCAACATCCTAAAATAATAATTGCACTATAAGTTAACTGTTTATATGAAAAAAGAAAGAAAGGACAAATTCGATTAGATTGGAAACAAAATCAAAAAATAGTCCAAATTCCGATTCCTCTCGTATTATTATTATTTGTTTGTTAGTAATCAATTTTGCTGACAATATTTTTACAAACCTGAACACGTTTCGACCATTCACTAACGGAAGAAACCGGAAAGCGCTCAAAATCCAAATAATCATTAGCAGTTTTGTATAAATAATGTAGTAAACTGATTTGATCACGAAAACTTTCTCCAACTGTATCATGACGTAGTTGCGGTAGTGCTGGACGGGAAGGTGAACTGCTCCGTGTTTTCTGACACTTTTTCTCCATCTCATTCCAACGCTTTTCGATCTAAGATAAATATTTCCCAAATAAATTCACTTAATTTTCTAATGAAAAACTACTTAAACATTCAATTAGTTTGAATATTTATTTATAAATAACTTTAAAAAATAAGTGTAAAACATTTCTCTAACAAATGCAAAGCAATCATACATTGGAAGGGAAATATAAACAATCTTTCATTTTTATAAATTTCAAATTAACCTGACATTTCATTCAGATTCACAACAAAAATATCATGTTTTGAGAAAACAGTCTAGAAAAACCAACTTCCGAAAGGGCCACTGAAAATTTTGTTTCCGTTTCCGGATCTGATCTCAGCAATCGACGATACCGTTCGATGAAAAGATTTTTGTCTGATCTGCATCTATCTAGTTCAGCCAATAACATCTAAAAAATATATGTACATAAATGACTTGTAGATTTTTGATTTTCACACCACACACACACACATACACAGACGCATAATATAAAAAGAGTTAACGAAGTGAAAATTAAGCTGGCAATTATAGTTTTCGCTCGGCAAACTTTTCTTAATATGAAAAAAAGAATTAGTTGAGTGACGGACGGAAGTGCAGAAAATAAACATTAGCGGCACAAAATGAAAAAATGCTAACATCAACATTTTCAATTTGTTCCATTTCTGTCAATGATTCTTTTAATTGATTATACAAAGTTTCGAATTTTTGCAATAGTGCCGTCGTATCCTCACTAACACACTGAAAATAATAAGAAATTGTGAGATTATCGTTTGGTAAAGAGCGATAGTACAGACTTTGTTTACACTTCAGTTAATTTAAGCATACATAAATATTAAACATTTCAGAAATTTCTTCTATTCATACTGATCAGTACTAATGGTAGAGCGATCGGATTGAAAATTGAAAATTATTCATTAAATGGTTTGGTCTTTGTCAGACGAATTGTGAAGCAATGAATATCAGAAGTGTATTTAAATCAAAATCTTTGAAATATGGAAGGTTAAAGAAGGCGAAATTTCATAACAATCAAAAAAAGATTCATTTCATCTCCTTCCAGCTATTAATTTTTACTTTGAAATGACAAAAAATAATGGAATTTTCGACATTTTAACTTACTCTGATTTAATTTTCAAAATTAAAAAAATATATTCAAATTAGATCAAAATTGAAAGATCTGGCAATACTTGGTAAAAATTGAACAAATTTTGCGAAAAGATAATAAAATTCACCTTAATAGCATCAATCCATGATCGCAAATCGCCTTGCAAGCGTACAACTCGACGTTTTCGCTGTTCTATTATACTTTCATCAACTTTAAATGAATCCATTGCTAATCGTTGCATGACATTTTCACCCTTCGACAACAATAACGCACCACTGAATTCAAAAGAATAAATTAGACTATTTCAGCATAAAATATTTATTATTCTTTTATGCAAAGAATGCTTACTTATTGAGATCTTCCAATAACTCTTCCAAAGTTGATCGATCGGCATCAACTGTTTCTATGTTTTCTGATTGGACAAAAGCACTCAGTCTCGATTCTACACTCTCGAATACTGCATCCAATTTTTTCATATCGTTATTTAAAGCATCTAATGATGCTATACAATTTTGCATGCGTTCTGCCATATCACTATTCTTTAAAAATTTCAAATTTAATTGAAAAAGTGAACGAAAAGATTTTGATGCATTTTAAGAAAATTATTTACTGAAATTTCATGAAAAGAAAAAAACAGACAAAATTAAGAATGATAGACATTTCATCCCTCTATTTCGAACTACTGATCGATCTGGATTACGAGGAATGTTGTTAATATTGAGAGAAATGATTTGCTTGGTAGTGTGGAATGATAAAAGAGACCGAAATATGAGGGAATCCAGTTAAATTTGAGATCGAAATACAAGAGGGATTTAAATAATCATCTAATTTAAAGCACAGCAATCGAGATCATGCGCTAAAACAAACCCTTGTGCTTAAATTTTTTAGCTTCTCATCCAATTTGCTAACTTTCTGGTTCAAGATCTGTGCAGCAGTTGGCGTCAAAATCTGTTCTTTTGTAAACATTTTTCCGGATTCAGTTAATTCTTTCAAATGCGTTCTTGCCTAAACATAATATTTTTAAAAAATCCATACAAGGATTTCCTCAGAATCAGAAAGAAACAAAGTCTAATAAATGTAAAATAAGATGCTGGAATAGATGATAATTGCAATTACTGATAATAGTTAGGAATGATTAGTCCCTACGAAATTTATCAATTATTTATAATTAAACAGAACATGCAGAAGTAGCACATCAATCTAAACACGAATTATTCCTTTAATATCTATAATTAAACAGCCTGAAATTTTAATTGCTAGACTGCTGCAACTAAATACAAATTTGACTCTGAAAGTAAAGTTTCAATCCTCACAAATCGTTTAGCAAAAAAAAAAACTAAACCATAGCAAGCCGTCTAGTAATTTCATTAGTATGATCCAAAGCTTGTTTACAGCTTTCCGCTTGTACACCCGTTAATTCATCAACACTATTTTCCATATCCGATATTTCTCGTGATAATCTTTCCGCTTGTTCTTCCAAACCAACTGGTTGTTTGAATTCAACAAATCGTGCCAACAAATCTTCGAATTGATTCTGTGAAAGAAAAATAAAATCATTTCTGCTAAGGCTTATTGTGAAATTCTTTTGGAAACATTTCCTCTTATTTGAATTCATCTTTGAATGAAATGAATAGCATCAATTTGATAAATGGCAAAATTGGAAAGTCTAAAATTTAACTACGAATAAACAATCTCAATGATGGATTTGATAGATTGATAAATTAAAAGAATGGGATTGATAGATTGATAAATAAAAAACATTTTAGTAAAGAATAAAATGTTCAAATTAAATTTAAGCATATAATCTTATAGATTCTCTAATAATGCAATCAAATCTATTTTAAAAAGAAAATATATAAAATGTTATTAATAAATAAAAACAAAAAAAGAAATGAATTAACAATATCAAACGGAAAAAATAAATAAAAACAAAACAAAAAGTAATAAATAAACAATAATTTCCTTATTAATAAATTATTTTAATACAATTTTCTGTCTATTTTTTACTTCAATGTTTGTTGTAATTTCTTCAAATTTAAGTAAAACGTTATTTTATATAATTCTTAACATTCATTTAATATTTCTAAAAATTATTCTCAAAGATTTTTTTCTTTGCTCTCACATAAATAAATTTACTGAAAATGTGGAAATGTCGAAAATTTTCTTAAATAAAGAAATTGGAATGTTAAGCGGAAATGTCCGATTTACTATTCAGTGCTACAGTATTTTTATTTGATTATAATGGATAAATGATTACTGAGATGTATGGAATAAAGACTAATTATTGATAGATAAGATAAGATAGCTAAAATAAGAATCTGTGAAAAGTGCTATTAGATTCAATTCAATTCATTAGATTCTTTCAATAGATGGGAATTTATCTGTCGCAAATGTAAGTCATTTTAAAAAAAACATTAAAAAGTAAAATAAATTCTAGAACTTACAGTAATATGATCCAATTGTAATTGTAAACGATTTGGAGTGCCCCAATCACTGGTATTTTTGATAACGAATTCCCGGAGATCTCGGATGCAATATTCGAAATCATCAAATTCTTTTTGAAGTTGCTGAAATTTGAAAAGGATATGAATCATTGTATAAAATAAATTGATATGTGTGTATGTGTATGTGTGTGTTTTCGTTTTAGATAAAAATGAAAATCCTTTCTCCGTTCTTTCTCTTTCCATTTAACAAATATGCGCATGCAAATAAATTTTCAATACTTTCAATTTTAAAATTTGGACGACCCGAAATTTGCAATAAAGCAAGAAGAAAGGAAATTGGCTGAGTCGAAAAAAAGAGAGAGAAAATGAAATGCCTAAGAGAAGTGCTTCTGAACTCACCGCAATAAGCGTCCCATTTGAAAAAGCAGTCTGAAATGAACAGTTTTCAACTATTGTATTTTAAGGAAAAAAAATTGATGACAGATTAGCAGAAGAATTGGAATAAATTTATTGCAACCATAAAAGAAACAAAATAGAAAACAAAAGACAGTAGCAAAAGCAACTAAAGACTTCTACTTTGCCGGGAAAATATTCAACCTTAAAGTAAATTTCTTCAAAGTATTACTGTATCCGGTTGTTCTGGTTTGCTAGAATTTAACAGTTTATATTACTGATAACCGATAAGTTATATTAAATAAAACATTTTGTTTATTGGAAGTGTGTTAGTTATGCGTAAATGGTTATTGTAAGATGAAGCAAAGCATATGATTGATTGCATTAGACATTTAGAGATTGCTAATTGAAGTGATTTCAAAAATCTGAAAAAATTAAAAAAATATCTTTTATCAAATTTCAATTATTAAAGCGGTATATAAATAAAATTAAAAGCTTTATTATTTCGCGCATTATTTTAAAAAGGTGAAAGGTTAAAGAAGCATTGTAACAACACAATTTAAGCATAACTAAAATATGACAGAATGCTAGCAAAATGAACTATTCACTGAACAATTCATCAATTCTGCCATTCCAATATGTTATATTTTTCATTGAATTGAAACTTACATTTCTGATATATATTTTACAGAAATTTTCAATTACCCCTCACTGTATCACTAATAAGAATTGCTTCAGTTCATCTACTCATAATATCATTTTCAACAATTTACATGTGATATGTGTGAATCAATAGAATCATTCATTTTTTAGTATTTCACGTGTTTTACGTATTTCACGCTGTACGATTAATTTAAATGCGTATGCAAATAACTAAATTACTTGAATTAGTAGCTAATAATTGTAGAATTTACTCATTTGAAGTTAATTTTAAAGCATTATGTAATATATTCAAAACAAACGTAAGTTTTTCCGGATTCTTTTATAGCATACAAAAAAATAAATTCATTTATGAAATGATAAGAAATGTTTTTATATAATGCACCTATTTTAATTAAAAAAGGTGAATACGTTTAATTTTTCACGCATTTCAAAGTTTATCTTATTTATGAATTCAATATGAGTAAGAAGAAATATCAAAGTTTACAATGAGTTTAATTAATATTAACCTTATATTCATGTGGTACATCAAAGGCAGAAACATCATTTGCAGCTCGACATGATAATATCAATTGTACATGATTACACCAGGCCTGACATTCAGTTAACGAACTATCGAATTGCTCGCAATTATGAATGGCTGCCTCAAGCTCTTCGATACGTTCTTTTGCTTGCACTAATACATCATGCCGTTGTTCACGTATGTTATTAAGCTATAAATAATTACCTAATATAATTTTATAAAACTTTCTCCATTTAATCAATAATTTTGTTCTTCCTCACTTTTCATATCTTTATATCTATTTGTCTATAATGTCTCCTTCCTCAAGCAAATTAAATTTAAAAATTTTTTTTCACTTTTGATCTTTCCGCAAGCAGTTTTCAAAATAAATTAGGAAAAGCTAACATCTCTTCCTATCCGTTCATTTATTCCCGACAAATTTTCTAATTCTTTGTCAGCTGTTTCCATTGTTTCATATAAATGTTCCAAATTCTAAAATAAATGAGAAATTAGAGTCAACTTTTTTTTTGACAAAACACTTTTTCATTATTGTCAAAATTAGTAAAATAAAAAAATCGAACATATAAATGTTCGCTGAATTCTTCGGCATCTGTTGCATCACGACTGGCATCAATAGCACCTCGAAGCTTATCTAAATTTCGTTGAAACTCTCGTATTGCACCTATAAATAAATTTTAAAAAAACTTAAATTACAATTACAATTACAAAATTAACAAAAAAATTTGCAAATAGTTCAATCCCAAAATATTCGAAAAAAATTTTTAATGAAGTCCGACTTTGATAACTTTTTGAATTGGAGTTTTATTTTGATCAATGATTTTACAAAGTACACTTACATATCCTAATCTAAAGACAAACATTTTTAAATAATCGTTGATATTTGATATTTAAAAACAAGCAATTCGAGAACCTGATCTATTAGAACAAATGGATTGAAATAAATTATTTATTATTTGGCAATGTAAATTTCTTTTAGGAAAGTTAGATTACCGGGAACCCTTCTGGTTGTTCACATTTTGTGTCTTCTTATTTTCTTAATTTTTTTCTTTTCATTTCATACCGCCGAATGACTTATTACCAAAAAAGAAATATTTTAATTCAGATATCTAAAAGTATTACTGCTCACAAATTTCCTCAATTTCATTTTAGATAGACAATTTAGAGATATACTTTGCTGAAGTCGTTTAATTTCCTTTTCCAGTAATGCTATACTTTCATCGATATCATCTTCTAAGGTACTCCAACCAGCAACAGTTAATTGCATCCGATTTTTTAACTTCTGGAAGATTCGATCACGACTAGACGCTGAACTACTAAGCGTTATCAACATTATTTCTTCATTTAGAGTTATCGATTCCTTTTGAATTGTTAAACCTTTTTGGATATCCTTTTGCAGTTCCTAAAAAGCTATATGATAGGAAATTCCAGAATAATTCTCATTGAAAAATGAATAAGTCAGCTACATTGAAATAAATCGTTCATTATCCAGCATTATGCATTTCTTTTAGAGTATTACCGTCAGTTTTGATTTCTAAAAAGTCAAAATATGCATTGACTCAAAAAATAGATTAAAAATGTCTAAGTTACTACTCAGTAGAACAAACCAAACCGTAAACTGCTTGTATAGCTCAGGTACTTCAAGTTTTGCGCTTTTTAGAGCGGCAAATCGATCGGTTAATGCAGAGAGCATATTCTCAGATACTGTTGTCTTTTCATCATTCCGATGACTTCTTTCTAAATAATCCGCGAGACTAGCACGTTTTGCATTGCCCAACTTTTTCAACCGTTCCACTTTTGGATTCTTTAAATTTAAATTTTCCAATTCTTTGAGTAATTCCTAAACAAATTAATTTTGCCAATTTTAATTCATTATAAAAATAATATCTTAGGTTTGAAATTTTAATTTTCACATTCGATTGTGATCTTTGAATAAGATCGATTTTAAAAAAAAAACAATTAATGTTATTTCTGCCACTTTAAAATAAAAAAAATAAGAGAGCTAGAACGAGTTTTGATAAAATACTCACATCACAACGTTCAAGTTCGCTAGTTAACGTACTGATATCACCAGCACATGGAAATGTGGAACGTAAGTAATTCTCGAAACATTCGATAATTGGATTTTTTTCTATCAATTTTTCCACGGATTCTTTCAGCTTCGCCAGACGTTTCTTTAAATCTCCAATCTCAAATTAAAAAGAAAGAATACGCTATCTTCCAGCTGTACATATATAGTAATAATTCAAATGATTATAAAATTCATTTTAAAATTAATTGATAACTTCTTTACTTTCATTTTAATTTGTATCTTTTAGGGATAGTCTCAATAGTTTACCCATTCTCAATATATCTTTCTTAGGTTTCAGAAGCTATAAACATTGAAAGATAATCATAAAAGGAGACAAGCAATAGAATCAAACTTTGAGGGTTGTCGTAATTGGGTATCTTTATGCTAATATATATTAAATATGCAATTATCATTCATTACTGGTTCCACAGCTTTTCTTATGAACTACTACCTGTTCTAACTTCTATGTTAAAATAAATTTTGCTTGTTTCCGGCAAATTACAGAAGTTTCCATTTCACTTTTAGTATTTCCTTCATTTAGAAAAAGTAGATTGAAAAAAATTAGAAAAGATAAAAAATCAACTCACTTGTTCTTTATTAGAATGATTGACCTCTAGAAATCTGATATTCTCATCCTGTTCTTGCAGTTGCTTCTGTAACTTAGTCACACGTTCTTCACGTTCAATTAACGATATTTGAGCGCAATTCGAAACAACACTTTCGGATTTTTCAAAAAATTCAATTAATTGTTTTGTTATTCGTTCCATTTCTTCATCATTTTCAGCTTAAAAAAAGGAAAAATTAACCAAAATAGTAGGAAAATTTAGTTTAGTTTTATTTAAAAAATTGCTACCATTTAACATCCACAATTTTAGATTATTTTATACTTACCTTTCTCAGACTACTTTTCTCTATTTGAAATAACATATCAGATCGGTTATCTTTTGCTAAATTCCATATTATTTGCAACTATCTGACAAGTGATAGAAATCAAAATTTCATTTGATATATAAAAATAATTAATTATCATTCACTAACCGCCAATTAAGGCACTTTGCATTGATATGGAATTTAATGCATCTGATATTTTGGTAGTAATATCAGACCAAATTTGAGTGAAATTTTGAAATGAATCGTCCGCAAGTTGCAATTGAGAAATAGAAATATCCGAATTATGAATCCGATCCAATTCTTCACGCAATGTGTTTACTTCGACTTCTTTTTCTTTAATTTCCTTCAGCTTATCCTATAAAAAAAAGTATGTCAAGAATTTTAGGTCTTAATCACAACTAACATCGTGTCTGTTCCAAATTGTAGGATAATGCTATTTTGAATTATCACTAACTGATTACTTGAAATAAAACTAACGCAAAAGTTATACGCCATAAATATAATATATTTTTGTAACATATTTTTGTGTATTATATAACAAACTTTTCAAAAATTAAATTACCTGACAAATTTGTATGAAACTTTGGAGTTCATTCGGATTTCGAGTGATTTTAATTTGATATGTCCATTCAAGTAATGGTTTTAATTCCTCAGTAATTTGATTTACATTTGCAATGAAAACATCAACTGATGAAATTACTGTATTGACGGAAGGAGTTGGTGAGGAAGAAACTATCGGGTCGATTGTTTTTTGTGGGGTAAACTGTACTGTCGACTGAAAAAAAGAGTGCAAATCTCAGAGATCTCAATAACAATATATAGAATGACAATATGCGTAGGATCACTTTAACTATGCTGCATTGATATTAAGTATAGTTCAACAAATAGATAATAAACTTCATAAAAAGACATATTAATGATATAATCCATACTTGACATAAATTATCTCATTAATAAAGTCAGTGCTAAATCAAACTTAAAATTTTATCTTAATGATTTCATAGGTGTAAGTTTATTTTTTCGCTTAATTATAATTGAGATAGGTTAATTATAGAACTGAAATACCTAACTCAATTGGATATCATAGTTAATACCCAATCTCATAACTAATGTGTATCGTTTGAATGTATTTAACATTGGAAGAACTAAGTAATTTCGATGAAATCGATCATGTATTTCTTATTTTATTTCAAATTTGACGAAATAAGTTTTGATTTCCTTTCATTTCCAGATAAGTAGCTTAGTTTAGCTAGTATTTCATAACAACAATTCAACTTACCAATGGTTGACTTTCCAGCTGATTGTCCATCTTCAGACAATAATCTTCATTGGTGTCAACAGTGCCATAATCCTCTTTATTGCCATCATCAGATCGAAGCTGTCGTGCTTCAGCTTTTCCACTTCTCACTAACTGAATGATTAAAATTTCTTTTCTAATAAACCTTTACACTTTTGTGGAATTGAAATCATAGCTCAAACAATTTGGCAAACAATAAAAAAAGTGAAGCGATAGATTATTTTTAATTAATACTGAAAAATGACAGGTTTTGGTAATAATTGTGAATTAAAATTCAAATGAAATAAATCTAAGTCTTTTTTTCTCTGTTCAAGAAAAATAATTGAGAATGGAATAAACCATATGGGAATGTTCATCAATTCGAGCAACAATATTATCCCAACGCTGCGTTACTGTTTCAATTTGCTGTCGAATTTGATTAGCATCTTCTTCATTTGAGTTGTCAAGTTTACTGATCAATTCAACGGCAAGTTGTGAAAGATGTACAAAATCAGGATGGCCTTTTTGAAGGGAAGATTCGAATTTCTGTATTCGACAAACCTGATCAACTACTTCATTTTCTTCCTTTAATTCATCTGTAGTTCGTAGGCTTCCCATATCCTGTGTTAAAAATCAACGAATAAAACAGATAGTTTGAAAAAAAATAATTTCAATTAAATGCAACTTAATGATTGGTAGAAATAATTAAAAAAAGAAAATGGAAATCATAAACTTGAAAGTGATGTAAATTCAAAAAATTACTCTTCGAAGGAGGAGATATTTTGTGATAATTGATAAAAGTGACATTTATTATAAGTCATTACTTTGAAATTACTCCATTATCAATTATCAAAAAAGAAAATTTGCCCTCTATTAGTAATGTGGAATCCATTCCTGATTGCGGCGAATAAAGAATAGATTTTAAGATTTATAAAATTCATACTATTACTTATTCTAATTCTTCAATGGCTGCATAGAAGGCAAAACATGATTGAATACATTTCGAAGCTCGAAGTTAATTTCTGACGCAGTATGTATCAGTAAAGATAAATTTCGGATCCAGTAGGTATCAGTAAAAATTGGCAGCTAAGAATAAAAGTGAACAACTTATTGGACAGCATCATCATTTTATTTTTAAATGAAAAAAAGAAAAAAAATCGTTCGTAAACTATAATTAAATATCTTCTGTGGAAATATTTCATCTATAGAAGAGCGCAGATTTCCAAATACTTTCAATCACACTTAAATTATTCATTACTGATTACTTATTGACAGTCTTAATGTGCAGCTATTTTGGATAACATTCAAAAAGAGATGCCAAATAAATGAATTTTGCATATTTTATCTTTGCCACAAGGTTATTTCTTATTGGTTACAACTGCCCTTCCTAACAAATTATCATATACTTTTCTATCAAATAGCATAAATGGCACAGCTAATGAATGTTTACTTAACAAAAGATAAGATAAGGCATAAATAAAATGCTTTTTACTGTTTAGTAAAGGCTTTATTAATCGAAAAAAGTATTTTAGGGTATTAAAATAAGAAATGAAATAAAATAAATGAAAAGAATTTTGGAATGAGTGAATTAATTAAAGAGGAAAAAGCACGGAATTGTTGAGTTAAGCAATAATGACTTTAGCACTTCCTATCAACGTTTTTAACTTTTGTAGCCTACGTACTAGCCAATCGACCATGCAGAAATGAAAAAATAAAACCGCCAATGCGCAAATGTATCATATTTAATAACCGGAAACCTGCAATTATTTGTCTTATTATTTTAGAATTTATGGAATGTAAGTGATTGAAAAGAAAACTATCGTAATAATTAGAAATGTAAGATATACGGAATAAGTATAGTAGTTAGGAGAGCCGATGAATTTTGAAATGTTTAGAAAGACGAAACATCAATAAATGTGAAATGAAAAAGACATCTACAGCGATTGCGTCACGTCACTTAACACATCAATCATTGAAATCTATTCTCCGTTAATTTTCCTTTCTGCTTTTTAATATTAATTTCATTTATTTTATAATAATTGAATATGAACAATGAATTGATGAAATAAAAATTAAGCATATAAAGGTGTAATTGATTGCCGTGAAATTATTTTGTGGCACAGTAATGATAAGAGATTTTAGCTATTATTAACATTATCTTCCTTCGCTATATAGCTTATCAGTAGTTTTATCAGGATATTAATTAGCATTATCCAAAGTGAATTTTATTTTAGGATAATGAATGTATATGTTACATTTTTTTTTTTATCTTTTTGGCTAAATCGCAAGGATATTCCGGAAAAACTTCCCGATTCCTCCTAAACTTATTGGAGAATATAGACAGGACGATTAAAAAAAAGCATAATCATTTCAACTTACTCCTTCCCAATTATCAAGCGATTCTAAAATCTTATGATATGCTGAGGTATATTGAGGGATCAATTCTGATAAACCATTTAATTGTCGTGCACGCATTTCAGCCCATTCACAGACGTTCATCCATCTGCAAAAATTTATCTGAGAAAATGAAAATTTGCCAATTAAAATATTTCAACATAATATACCAAATATGCAAAAAGTTTTTTTTTTAGGGGAAAAATTTTAAGAATTCAATTGTTTTTTTTTAAAAGAGTGTAAATGACTTTTTTAATTTCAAATTTTCTTTTTCATAACTCTCAAAGTTCGAAAGAGAAAAATTCTTCTCCATCAAAGTGACAAGTAAGCAACGTTTTCAACAAATCTTTAGAAAGCTAAACGAATTAAAAATAAATAAAAAAAGCAAAAAGCATTTATGTGAACAAAAGCTAAAAAGACAAATAACCTTTGTCCAACAGATTGTAATAATTTTTCCAGATTTTCGTATGAAAAATGAGAATCCGATTCGTCTACCACAGCTACAAATGTTGACAAGCCTCGAACGATCTGTAGTTGTTGCATTTAATTAACAGAAAGTAATTAAACAGGAAAAATAAAATAATATATATTACCTGTCTCTTATATTTCTTATTACCTAACATTTAGAGATAGTTCACTAAAGTTTTTGATAAGAAACTCAACAAAAAAAGAATTTGAAATAAAAAATCGAAATTGATTAAATTTATGTTAGAGTTAATAAATTTGGAGGAACGAAAAGAGTTAGATTTTATAATTAATAAACTATCACTTATACATACTTACACAATGAAATTCCTTAACAAAGATTTCCTCATATTTTTCTTTTTACATTTGAAAATAATTTAGAAAAGTTTTAGGCTAATTTTTGGATAAATTTAAATTTGATATTAAATATGAAATAGAAAATTTAAGGAATCATATAAAGAAGGAAAAGAAATATTTTAAAATGAAGACATTTTTATTAGGGAAGAAATTTCAGCAATAAAAATATGTATGTGATAAATGGGATGATTAATAAGACAATGTAAGTAAATAAGGGTTGTTGAAAAGCATTCAATTTAATTTTTCATTTCTTTCTCTTCTTCTTTTCTCTTCTTATCTCAACAAATTTTTTGAGAGAAAATAAAAGTTCGAAAATAAATGGAAAATTTCCTAAATCAAATAATAGTACGCAAATTATTTCCAGCAAATTTCATTATGGACAGAAATGGAAAAGTAATTTAATCAAATATGAAATTATTCATAAAAAATAAATTCACTCAAAAGTACTTTGCATTTATTTCTGTTGAAAGTATTAGAATGAGATGAAAGTTAGAAACTATCGCTTTAAAAGAGAGTAAGCTTTTTTTAATTCAACTAATAATAAAAGATGGTAGGATTTAAACTATTGGTAAAGAGCTGCCAACTAATCCATTTCATTCATTCAAATATATAATTAAATACAACTTGTTAGAACTAACGAGCAATTAAGTCTGAACATTTATTATCATAATGTACATATTTTCATTTTGGAAAATAATTTTCAAAAAAAGAGAACATAAGTTACAGAATTTTACAGCACAGTTAAATTTAAATCAACACTCCAGTAGAACTATTTCTCGTTTGGAAGTTGAATTTCTTGAATATTTGGATTGAAGAAGTTAAGATTCAATTTCTTTTATTTCAAAACTTCGCCTTATTATAAATCTAACATTTTAATAAGTTTATTTAATACTGTTTGTATTCAATTCCGTTTTCGTTTCACTTGTTTAAATGTAGCTTATAGGTGGTGGCCATTTGATGATTCTGATTCTACTTTACAGCAATAAATTAGCACTTCATCCGGGAAATAATCGGAGACTAATTTTACGACAAATCAATAATTTCATTTTTCCTTTATTTAACGAAAAATTAATTATCAAAAAAATGATGCACGCAAAGTGAAGAAAATTTGGCCAATGATTTATTGCTAAAGAATTTTCCGCAACACAACCACAGATGAATTATTTTAACTTTGAACGAAATTGAAAGAAGCATAGAAGAGTGGCAGGACACATTTCATGTTTTCGAATCATTTTTAGAAAATATGTAACCATACACAGACACACACACACACATATATATGATAAGAGGTAAGAGAGTAAAGGCCTAATCATGCTCACATTAGTCATTTAATATCTTTCAATTACTTTTTTTAAAAATTTACCAGTAAAATTTCTTATCTATTTACTGATGGAATGGTGATATTTATTTTTGCAAAACTATTTGGTTCCCTTGACCGTTTTATACTTGACCACCCCTACACTATCTAAATGACCGCCTTGTATCATTTTCAATGACCAATTAAGAAGAATATTGTATAAAATAATTTGTTGCAAGTTTTTATTCCTCAATTTTTGTAATCTCATATATTTCCACTTGCATAAGGTATGTAATGAAATCAGTAATTTAATTGAATTAATCAAATTTACCTTTTGTTCATTTTCGATACGATTTTGAATTGCTGCATGAGTATCAATTAATTGTCTAATTTCATTTCCATTCATTGTTAGAGGTGGCGCATTTTTGATTTCTTCTTCCATACTATCTAACCATTTTCTAAACGATAAAATTATTTCATTTCAAAAACTGAAAACAAATTCATTGCAAAATGAAAATCAGAAATGAATAGGAAATCGTTAAAAATTGCTTTAATATTTAGTAATAAATCACACTATCAAATATTACAATGCAACATTATTAGAACTTATGCAAAATATAAAAGTTAATTTGCAAAAAAAAGTAAACAAAATAAATGTAAGAATTTCATTTATATTTAATATTACTTTATTATATGAACGATATTTTATAAGAATGCTACAAATTCCGCAAATAAATTATCAATTTTATTTAGAATTTAAATTTCCGTAAAGTTCATAAACTTTTCAAGACTATATTTTCAACAGAAACAAAGCAAAATACAATACGAAAAAAAATTGTAAAGATTGTCTACATGATAGCATCAATGTTGGAATATAATATAAATTTCTGAAAGACTAATGTCTGTATTTTTTGTTCAGCATGAAGTTGCAAATCAATTGCAAAAGCAATAAAAAGCAAAACTGCATGAGAAATTAACCTAATGGATTCAAGTTGTTCGATTTGAATTGAATTAAGACAATGCTGAAGTTGATTTTGTCGTAACATTGAAATTTCTCTAATTCGTTCCCACTTCGTATTCACCATTAATAACTGAGAGACAATTGCGGCCGCTTCTTCTTCTTCCATTTTTTGCACCAATTGTTGACCTCTTCAAAAAAATTGAATAATTTTTTTAAACTATAAAGAGAGAGAAAGTATTTAAGAATTTTATCGTAAAAAAATAATTGCATGAAAATTTTTCAGAAATACAAATTGTGCAGCGTTAAAAAGCAAATTATACAACGTTAAAATAAGTACATAATTAATTACCTCAATAATTATAATAAGTACTTATCACAAAATAAGTACTTATCAGTTCAAATAAGTATTTGCCGTACGTTTAAATAAGTGCTTTAAAAAAATACTTATTGTAAGTACTTTTTTAGTGCACTTATTTAAACTTATTCAAATCTCTTTTTCAAATCACAGTAATAAAAAAAGATAGTGCAGTTGTCAACAACAAACCTATGCAGCACTCGGCCAACACCATCCTGACTTTCGGTCAGTGATTGCATAAACATTTCATGCTCTTTGAATAGACTTTTCACTAACTCCACCTACAAAATTCGAAATTTTTTTTGAAATGACTATCGCTTTTCCACATTTACTTTCTCTTTTCCATTCGCAAATTTGAATGAGAAAATATGGATATTAAAAGGAATCAATTAAAATCAGGAAAGTCATCAAATCTCCCAGTATTATTCTCGATAAATCAAATTAAATTAAATCCTTAAAAAAAGATAAATCAAAGTTTACATCATCTTTTTCAATCGATTTCATGCAATTAGCTTGTTCCTCTGCTTCAAGTAACCATGCCAGAACATGTTCCAAGCATTCTTCAAATTCAACAATCGTCTCTTCCATCGATTTACCGTGTCGTCGAGCTGATTTCTGGCTTGATGTGGAAGATTTGCATGATTGAATCTCGAAATTCTGAAAAGAAAAAAAATTAAATCTTAATTTCTTTGATTAATTTAAGATATACAAATTACAGAAATAAAAACTTGAAATGCTATAAGATGATAGATTGTATAGAAAGCAGAGAATTTCCTGTAGTATGCTAAAATTTTCGATAAAATCAAATTAAACTTCGAGAAAGAAGAGGGAAAGGGATTGGTGATGATGGAATTGGATAACTGAGAAGCTTAGATAACCGAGAAGCTATCTCGAAAGCATTCAAACATCAAATCAATTTTTCATCATTCTTGAGCTGATATTTTTAATAATATCATTGCATAAATAATCTATTTTCATCTTTATTTCTATTCATAAATATCACAAATTCGATTTCGAGTAATTAAATTTTCATTTTGCATCATTTCATATCACTTTTATCATTTATGCAATTTCGTTTGTTCTTTCATAAGAGTACGATATTCATTGATAGTTACATTGTAGTACGATATTCATTGATAGTGAACACAAACGGCACGTGGAATTTCTTAATTTAAAAAGATGATCGATTAATCGAAGCTAATTTCAGTAGAGCTAGAATTATAAAATTTAGAAATTATATAAGACTTTAATAAATTTTATCTTAAACTTCTACATTGAAAAACTGTCAACGAATTGAAACGAATTGAAAAAATTATATAAACCATACGAATTTCTTCATATTCAAGTGTTTCTAACATTATAAATTAATAATTATTTCAAAAAATATTATATTAAAAAAGAATTTTAAGTTAGAAAATAAGCCTTTTCTTAACATTCTGAAAAGTTTTTTGAATTTAAATTAATTAAACGTTTTAATATAAATTTGATTATCAATTTTCGAATGTTTTAAATTAAATTTTGGGGGAAAAAAATTTTTATTTTATTAATTTTTTCTACAAAGATTTATTCTTTGAAATTTTGTTCCATAAATTGGAATTAATGAAATTATTAATTCCTTCCAATTTTCGATCCCTTTTAAAATGATAAATTTTTCACAGCTGTGTTGATGACGAAGGACTAAGTGAATGATTGAAATGACAACTCATCAAAGAGCGTTAAATTACTATTCTCAATTCATTGAACCAAACACACAAATCTTTTTCCAAATATTTTTATAGTTGAAACTTTTAATTTTCCGATTTAACATTTCTTCCTTTCCACATAAAAATATCCTTTAGAAAATAATAAATAATGACTTGTAGAAGTGGCAATTAAATTACTGCCAGAAAATTGGCTTAATTATCAAAGTGAGAGCAAATTTGTTGAACTATCGACTCGTCGAATGCCAATCATTTTTTAACTCATGTTAAGTAATCTAAATTTGAAATACCCAAGACGGAACTTAGAGGTAGTAACATCGCGATGAAATTTTGAATTTTACATTGATACATCAATTCTCCCGAGATATTCTCATTTTTCCATTGCAGTTATGAAATAACTATTTTTTCTTATTAAGTGTGACATGATGAATTTAAAAATTAGGCAAACTAACTTCGCTAGTTTGCTGTGATTGTCTTCTGGATGATGAAGTAGAAGGGATTTGTTCGAGATTTGTCTCTAGCGGGTATTCTATTTCAGTTTGGATAGTCTCTCCCGATGATGATACTGAATCTATCATAGATTGCGAATTGCTTTTTACAGCAATTTTTTGCCTGGTTATCATCGAGCTTTGTGAACTTTTAGAAGATTCCAATGATTCTGTTGGTTGTTCAAATGGTTGTGGTTCAAGTTCAGATTCCGATGATGGAACTTCAGTTAATAATGAGAGATAGAGTACCATCAAGTAACATACAACACTTTTCTTATCCAAATGTTCGCTGGAAAAATCTGGAAAATAATTTCTTTTTTTTATCTTTAATGGTTAGTTTAATATTTAAGCATTCATATTAATTGCAAAATAATTAATGAAGTAAAAATGTCATTTAACAAATGAAATGAATATCGCGAAAGGCATATAACAATGTTACCCACCTATTTTTCGCTTAATAAGTAATCGTATAGGAGGAAACTTTATGGAAGGAAAAATATTACCCCTTATTATTAGAGTCTCAAATAGACTATAACTTTAATAAAGTAAATATTATGAATGGCAGATAAAATGTGAGAAACCTTTTGGTTGAAGAAGACGTGGAGTACTAAAATCTCGTTTTGCTAGACTCATTGCATGTTCAATACGATCAACTGCTCGCATATCTTTTATCTGATTCATATTGAATAGTTCTGGGCTGGAAATAAAATTCATGAAGTTCTTTATTAATTGTTTACTTCATAAGAAATTTTTTAGCTATTTATTTATCTTCTTTCAAGATTAATCCATTCTAAACATGCTTTTTTTACTTACAGAAGTCTTTAAATTAATTGTCAAATTTTTGATTATTGATTTTTTATTTCAATCATACACAATGACAATTCCACACTGTTTTAAATTACAAGTTAAATGTCCCTCAAATTCTATTATTAAGAATTCTCTTGGAAATCTATGAAAATGAATATATTTCTGAATAAAATTTTAAACCACTGAGATTCTCCTATTCTATTTGAGTGCCATCCTTAAATTGCATTATGCATTCATTACCAAATATTATGTAAACAAACTTATAAGACAATAAGATAGCATTTAAGGCGTAGCCATCTCTCCATGATGAGATGAAATCATTAATTTGCACTCCAAATCGTTGCGCTCGTTCAGCACACCAATCTTTCAGCGCCTCCACCATTTTTTGATCACGAACATCAGCTGGAGCGAATCTGAAATTTAATAAAAATTCAATTAATATATTTGAATTAAAAATTTATTTGCTACTAAATGCTCGGACACTATCAAAATCCTATCTTACCAAAGAATAAGAAATTTGAGATTATAATGAATAATTTAAGATATTTGAAGTTCTTTTGTGTACTATAACAGTAAGACATTCATCATAGAAGTAAGAAATAATAAAATGGAATTCATTTAAACTATTTTTTATATTAATGAACAAGTGTTAATTAGCGATAATTAAGAGTGATAAAGGAAAGAAATTTACTATTTCCAAACTACCCTCTACAAAGCTATGAAATTCAAATCCTAAAAAGGATGATATGAACAATAATTACTTATCTTTTTGTTCAAAGAAAGACAAATTTAAACTGATAAATTCTTGCTAAAATTTAAATTTTCATATAACCTAAGCACTGACCTTCTCCAGAAAACTTGTATGAGTTGCCAAACAATGGAACATATGACTCGAGGATTTCCATCAATAAGTTCACTGATGTTTATCTGACTAAAACATTCATCACTATCGATAAGCCGAAGCGCATTTGATATATCTTGTATTCGAGAACCTGAGCTTATCTGAAATATTAATATAAATATAGATATTATCAGGACACGAAATTTCAGTTATCCGCTACAATTAGGCAGTTAATATCAAGCTGAATGTGTATCCCAATGTGTAGTCAGACTCTCTATGGCTCTCTTAAAATGGTCTATTCTTTCTTCCTGTTCTCGAATTTTGATTCGAGAAAGAGAGAGAAATTAAAATGAAATTTTTTAAATCATATTAAAATTGAAAAAATTGAATTTAGAAATTTCATCAAAAAAGTCTTCACTCCAATGTAAGTTAAAAACAATCATAAAAATTACAAATGAATCGCCAGTGATAAGTTGCACAAAAATAGACAGAAATTTCGTATCGACAATATCGCTCAATTCTCTCACTGTTCCGCCAGCCAACGAATTTGCCCAACGCACAAAGACAGCCACCTGCATATCATATCGATCATCTGCAAATCATTTCCTTTAATTGCTTTCAATTTCTTTTTGTAATAACATTTGCACAAAATTCCAAAATTAGGTTTCAAAATTATTTCGATCCAAACTCTGTCAAGCAGATAATAGAAGTTCCTAACAAAATTTTGTAAACATTTCATACCTCTCATCTTAACCGGAAGATGAATTGAGAGGATGATTCAGCGGTGCTTCTTTAAGAAGCGCCTGTTAACTACACTTATACATGCAGTGCAACAAAAAACTGAATATTTATTGCAGTCAGTGACTGAAGTCCTTTTAAAGCCGAACAATTTTTGTTTACTCAAAAATTTGAAAAATTTTTATCATGTTATCCAAAGTTTTAAACTATCGATTAATGATTGACTTAATTGATAGTTTAGAATTTTGAATTTTTCAATTCGTCAAATTACAAGCTTTCAGAAAAGAGAAGAAATAATTGTTTTATGATTCATTAAATATAAATTTTTTACTCAATCAATAAGTCGTATGAATGTGTCATCATTTATAAATCCATGACATTCAATTTTTGTATTATATTTCTTCTACATTTATATTGATTTTCAGGTAATCAATTAATAGGATAATTGAGTTGAATGATTTTGTTGTAATACGACGAGAAGAACTCTCAGACAGTTCACATAAACTGAGAGAGAATAGAAGATCGACTAAGGCTTGTATAATCATTCTTCATACGATATTATCAACAATTTCATTAAACGAATAAATAAAGGTAAATTTTGGAGATTAGGAATAGAATAATTAATACAGTAATTAATAAGTCGTAATTTTTCATTTTACACCATTGATGGCACTAAATTTAATTAATTCCCAGAAAAAAATTGAACTACGATGTGTTATAAAAATGCTCCATGAAGAGAGAAGAGAGAGAGAGAGAGAGAGAGAGAGAAGGAAAAAATGATTAAAAGATATTTTGGAATTCTTAGAGATTAGCTATTTATTCAAGTTATCCTTATCGAGAGTTAGTTCTCGAGAAGCTAGCCGAGACAGGAAGGAGATTTAATTTTTAAATATTAATATTTTTGCACTAAATCTATTTTCAATTCTTCAAACATCAATTATTTGATTGAATATTTGTTTCAATAGTATTATTAACAGATTATGAAATTGATTGAGATACTAAAGCTCACTTTAAAATTTGATATTTATTTTGGAATGAAGTGAATACGAATAAATGACTCATTTCAATTAATGGCACCGATATGAAGAAGGATAAGTATAACTTATTAATGTTACTTTCCCAAAAAGAATGTCTAATCAAATAGGTTAAAAAGTTTTAACAGAACAGATATTCGTCCTAATTCAAATAATTATAATTTCTAATTTTGCATGATATAGGGATACGCTTCACTTTTCAGTTCATTCACTATGATAAGTTGGCTTCAGTTGTGAGTAAGTTACTTGAAAAGAAACTTTTTACTATGATCAATTTTTTCAATTAATTATTTCCAAAATTGGACATAATAAAATTTTGCGATAAATTATTATTTTTGACGTGAAAAAGTGATACAACGTATTTAGTAAATAGTGAACATTAAAGATATTTTGATTATTAACTGATAAAAATTTTGATTTTAAATATTTTAAATATTTATATATCAAAAGTTAACCGTTTCAGCATATACTTAAAATAATTTTTAATATGAAATAAAATTGTGGATGAAGAAAGAATTAGAGAGAGAGAAATGGATAAATGATTATCTGAGGAATGGCTTACATAATTAAGAATGTTTAATTAGTCGATCGCTAAATCTCAGGAAAAATGCCTTCGATCAAGTCAAAATGAAAGTTAACAATTGTAAGATAATCAATGATAAGTTGCAAATTAATTAAGCTATAAATGAAAGATGAAAATTGAATAGATGAAAGCTTTACCTTTTTCTAATTTCTTTTCCTTTTTCTCATCCTTTTTCACTTTTGCTGAAGAACTTCCTGAGAAGAGCATTTATATTATAAATGTGTACAACAATTGGAAGAGTGTAAATACGTACACACCCACACAGAAGCAGATTGAGCGACCGCGCAATAATTGACCCCAATACTTTCGATCGGAATGGATCCACTAATGATGACGATGATTATTACGGTGACGGTGACGTAGTAGCGGTGGCGGTAGCAGAAGCAGTGGCTGTGATGACGATAGTGTTGGTGACGCTGATGGAGCTGGTGGTGGTAGTGGTAGTGGTGGTGGTAGTTGTGGTGATGGTGGTGGTGGTGGTGATATGATGATGATGATGATGATGATGGTGATGGTAATGGTAATGATGGCGATCGGGTACGGTTGGTTAGTAGTGATAGTAGTGATGGACGAATGAAAATATCAGGGAAAATGAGAGGGACAGGAGGATAAAGCAAAGAGGGAAACAAATTACCGCTTTAGCAAATCTCAATCCCTCCCTTAACATCTTTTTATTCCACTCTTCGCTTATTGTTCTCTTTTAGCACCTCAGGCTTTGAGCTCGAGATTATTCCCACTCCTATAAATATCAATAATCTCTTTCTCTCTTTCTCACATATTCTATATTCCATTTCATCATTGTTTTATCCTATCACTAAATTATTTTATTTCTCTGCTTCATATCCTCTCTTTAAAATGTGATCTTGATATTTTCGAATTCTAACTTTCCAACTATTCATTGATTATATTGCATTCCCACCAATTAGTGACTGTTAAAAACTAGGCTATGTTATCAGTGCCATCGGAAGTATTTCATCATCTGGTCACTTCCAATTCTCAATTTCTTAATTTTCCATTCTTTTGCAGTAAACAATCAGCTGTCACTATCATTGCTTTTCAACAACTTTAAAATATTTCGCCAAATCATACAAACATTTTCTTCACATTCTTTCATATTTTAAAGTTCCTTCTGAAAAATTTTCCAATGTTTTTTATCTCTTCCATGATTGTTTTTTATTGATCGAATTTTTCATTCATTTCATATTCAACTCACATCGATGAACTCTTTCCTTGTGAACAAAAAAACTCAATCAAAGTTATTAAAAAGTAATAAGTTTATTTAAGTAATAAATTAAATCATTACTCTGATATATATCGGAACTCTTATACCACATAATTAATCCTAATACTTCTATTGCGATATTTTATGCGTTTTTAGATACATTATGTGATAAACCGTTGAGTTTTAAATTCACATTGCACTGCAATAAAAGTTAAGAAACAATTACAACTATAATTTCAATTCTTTTTTTCGTAGAATATATTTTAATGATTAAAGATATAAACATTGGAATGCAACATTAAAAGAAAGAAGTTGTGATCGGTCGTCGTCAATGATTGCTATATTTTCAACAAAAAAGAGGCGCTCATATCAGTCATTCATTCATCTTTTCTTTTTTCAATCTCATTGAATATTATTTGATTACAAACACTACAATTAACACTAATTAGCTGAACAAAAGCATTTATTATTAAAATATTTCATGAAATTTATAAATAGTCTGAAGAAGTTGAAAAATCGATGTCACCAAATTATCATCCTCTTTGTCATTACTATCATTTAAAATAGTGTAATAACTTTGATGACTTATAAGATTTCTTAAACAGCTTAATTTGTTTGTTTTTCTTTTTGGAAGGCATGCCTTATCTTAAAAAAGTTTAATATATTAGCCAAATCATATTCTCTATGGAAATAAACTTAATTACCAATTATTTTTGCATCTATCTCAATTCAAGCACATTTAAATTTTTTGAACATAGTAGTTAAAACATTTTAGAAATGCATTATAAATTATTAATAGTTGATTTCCATAAATCATTTAGATGAAATTATTCCAATGCTCACTTCAAATATCACATTTGTCATGAAAGGACAGACAGATACGATTATTACAAAGAGAATAGTAAAACGGATATTATTCATAAGTGAAATGTCTAACCCATCTAATTAAACACATCTTTAATGAAGTGCTTTTTGTAATTAAAATCCTTCAATTTTGATTAAATATTCCATCAGAAATATTTCCCTTACTATGAGCAATTGCCAACTTGCATGCAATATGAATCATTTAATATTCATCGAAAATTAAACAGGAATTCACAATCCATATATTTTAAAAGGAATTATTTCATCCCTTCCTCACTTCTCCCTAATTACTCTCAATTTCAAAACTGAAGAAAGATGGTATATGACAGTAAATAACTAGTAACTATTATTTTATTAAAACCGGAAGCCAACGATATTATACAAAGAAGATATTAATATCAAAGAATAAAAATAAAGAGAAATCTCGTCAAACGATTACGAAAAAAAATGAATGAATTTGATTCTTTCTATGCTTGTCTTCTGATTAATTAAATTTTAATTAAATGCAATTAAAATCACTTGCGAAATCATCAGTTTAGCTGCTAACTTATATCCGTCAAATATCACTTCTTCCAATTTATATTTCATTGAAGCTATCTTGAAATGAAAAAGTTCACTGTTTAATATGTTTTCAAATTCCATTTCAATTAAATTGAAATTGGAACCGGAATTATCAATATCATCAGGAATGTTGATTTGGAGCCATTTAATATTGCTTTTTGTTTTCAAACTTTCAACAATGCAAATTAAATTTTCCGGTTCAGACTTAGACCAATTTAATTGGAATGGAATTTGGAAAATATACTTTTTCTTTCGATGAATTAATTGCTAAACATTCCGTTCAAATTTCTATGATATGTTTTATTTCTTTTTTTTCAAATTTACGATTATTACCAAAATGAAAATAAAATGGAATTAATTGCATTTTCAAAATGAAATTCATTCCATTTTAGCCTATCCAAAACTTTTTATTTAAATGAAAATAATGCTGAATTTTGGAAAAAATAGAAAACAAACGAAATGGAAATGCATTCTTGCTGAAAAATTTTTCACTTGTTTATGGTTCTTGTGACCTATAACGTGAAGAAGGTCGAGACGATATCTCAAAGGTCAACACAAGAAGTATATGCTTATAGTATTCATAGTTCAATTTACTGCCCGAGTGAATTCATTAAATTCTAAATTCATTTATTCCTATGATTCAAAATGATATTATACCAAAATCAATGTTTTCCCACTTCTAACAGAAAATGGAAATCAACAGGACAAAGATATCTTATCGGCAATCATCGTTATCAGTAATCATTAACATATCTTAGTTACCAGTAATCAATTCAGCTATCAATAATTATTAGCATATCTTAACGATCAACTTCAATTGATTCGTTGACTCTTCACTTACTCTATATTGTGCTTTACATAATAATTAGTCTACGGTGATATCATTTAGGCTTTTCATTTCTCACTCTTTAGTGGAATCGCTTCTAGCAAAGATAAGATGTCAAAGGATTATAATATTAAAAATTAGAGGAAGTGCGCTGCAATTAAATAATTCTGTCATAAGGTCAATTTCAAAATTTATAATGCAATAAATTGAATGTGTAATTGATAAATTTCGAAACTTCACAAATAACAAAGAATGGCCACAAATTGTGTTTGATTTTAAGATATTCTTTTTTTAAAAAGTAATGGGAAGTTTATTTTAAAAATATTAAATATATTCTTATACTCTTCAATGGCTCAGTAGGAAAATAAAGCTAAATTTTGTCCTACATTTTTGACCTTTGATACTAGCTAGTTTATAATTTTCAATTTATACTGGAAAGAAATGCAACCTCAAACAGCTTAATTCTGACCACTGTAAGTGAATAGAGAAGGTTGGAGATCTTTTTCTGATTGACTAATTTGAATTGGTAATTTTGATTTGAAGAACTCTCCTATAGCACTAAATGGACAAATTGAAAACAAAAGAACGTAAAAAAAGGCAAGAACATTTAATTCTTGTGGACTCCGAAAATGCGGTGCTAAATGAGTTGAGTTATGAAGTGATTCAGGAATTCTTTACTACCATATACATCTCTTAAGAAAGCAATCGCTATTCATGATATGATGCATTTTTTTATTAGCCGATGAAAACTCTTCATCTGGAATGGAATGTGAATTTCGACAAGAGAAACTGAACACTGTTACGAGTACAATAACTTTCTTAATTTGTTTTTTACCTAAAATGGAAAGATTTTTTATAGGATGGAAAATCGATTTTTTTTTGCATTTACTGCCTCATAACGCAGTTTATGGAGAGATATTATGGCAGGTGATGCAGGCAAATCAAATTATGCATTTGTTTGATTTTAGAGAACTGAAGAACCAGGCAAATTTTAACGAGTGAATGCAAGGGAGAGAAAGAAATGAAAAGTTTATTTCTCACAATAAATGTTCAGCAATAAAGGAACAACTAAAGAATATTTATAACATAATAAGAATATAAAAAACACAAAATATATCGGCCCTAAACACCGTCAGATATATTGCATAAAAAAAGATTCTGGCGGTCTCCAAACAAAACAATTTCATAACAAAACAACTTCATAATCTGATATATACGATTGTTACCAATCTAACCAACTAGTAAAATATTCACAATTTTGCGGTGATATGATATGGCCTGGTTTACAATCACTCTCAATAGGACAGTGAATACAAGGACAATAAGACGGAGCACAACGAGTCGTCTTAGCTGTCAGGGCACGATACATACCATCTGCACGCCGTTCGATGAAGCCATCCAACAGTGATACTGACAGGATACTCTCAATATCCGCAATATTCAGTTGTACACGACAAACACCCTTTTCACGAATGAATTGCGCCACCTCGGTGGAACGAACAAATGAAAACTCCCGAGCAGCTGCAGGATCATTTTTGTGGTTATCCTCAGAGAATTTCCGCTTGCTCTATAATGCTTTTTTTTCAGTCGAAGTTAAAAATCTAATTCTAGTTCGCGTATACCAAATAAAAAGTCGTATGAACAAAATTCATGATAGTTTTCACAATGAAAAATAAGATACGACATCAGCGCTTCAATCTAGCCCACTACACTTGTATTAGCGATGTAAAATAGTAACCCTAACGTCAAATATTTCCATCATCAGGTTTTTTAAAAACTTCGCAAGAAATTCGAATTGTTTAAAGCATTTTCGAAATTTTCGGAGCAGATTTAAAACAAATGCAGAACGAATGATTCTGTTAATCAACCTATTCTTAGAAGTGGATTAGAATCAATCCGAATTTTAGTTGCTTTAATCCTCCTCTTTGTTTGACAAAGTTAAACAACTACTTCAACAATGCAACAAAATCCACCTGCAACATCGCCACACAAATATGTGCCAGAGTTTCGACAAACTGTGAATCTAACTGCTGGTCAGAATAAAATGTTCCGCCTGTCAACGATTCATCTGCCACTATATCATATAACATATAGCACTTTTTTATCGTACCTACAGCCTGTAAAAAGGATTCAAGTGTATCGTATTATTCTAGAAACGGTGAATAGTGAATTTCTTTGTTTTGGAGATAGAAAGCTTATTATTAGCATCACTTAAAACAGATTTCGTTCAAATAGAAAATCAACTACGAATTGATATAGTAGCAACATTTAAAAACGTAAAAATGGTGAATCAAAACACTGAAAAGAAACTTTAATCGATTTAACAAGTTTGCGTTGTTCCAATACTTTCAGAACTTTGCGCATTTGCGTTTGTGATAAGCCAGTTCGATCACGAATGTCTCGTATCCAAATACCTTTTTTACCCGATTCTTCAATTAGTGAATAAATCTGCAAAATAAATTTATTAAATAGAATAAGGCAGTATATCGTATTATTCTAGAAACGGTGAATAGAATTTCTTTGTTCTGGAAGAAGAAAGCTTATTACTAGCATTATTTAAGAGATTTCGTTTAAATAGAAAATTAACTACGAATTGATATAGTAGCAACATATTTACTCAAAAATATGAAAACGGTGAATTAAAACACTGAAAAGAAACTTTAATCGATATAACAAGTTTCAATTCTAAAAGCACTGAGTTGATAAGAAACTTACAAATGCGAAAGTATGATGAGAAATATCACGCCTATGAAACGAACAAAGATGAAAATGCAAGCAACAAGAGACTGAAACCAACTATCGTAAGCTTAAATATCTGGCTGTTAAATCAGTATAATTTTAATATATTCTCAGCAGTTACTTAGAGATGAGAAACAAGCAAAAAATGATCAAAATCGAAAAACTGCTCACCAATTGTTCCTCGCGCGTGGCATCGGCAATTTGTGTACCCTTTCTTAGACGTAAGATAAATGCACCCGGTGTATGACCAGGCAACATTTCGACTTTACCTGATGATAACAAGGCATTAACTGCTTCACCACGTGCTTTGACATCCATCCCCGCAGTTTGCTTCATAAGATCTTCGCTATTTAAACCATCCTCATTACTTGCCAAAACAGCAAGAACATCTGCCTGTGATGCAGAAGCATCTTCTTCTTTAATCATATCGACAAGATTGCGCAGATGATTTATTAATTCAATACAGCGTGCATTCTTTGAAGATCTTCAACAATACGGTATATTGCAATCGAAAAAAAAGAGAAGAATCTAAAAAAGTGAACCGTACACAGCTTAAATGTAATTTCGAAAAATGCAAATGTAATTTAGGTCTAGTCAAACAATACTTAAAAGTTCATCTCTTCTGTTTTAATTCTATTAAAACCTGCTATATCTCAAAAGAGAACTTTAGCTGGAAGGATTCTCATTTTCCCTCATCTACAATAATGATACTGATAGAGGTCAACTCCGTCTCAGAAATTGATCTCGTTAATTTGCCTTCAAACAACTTTACTCTGACCGTTTTTGCAGATTTACTCGTTTTTAACAAAAAGATTGAGAAAATTTTATTGAACACTTTCAGCGTCATCATAAAAAAACACATATAATGGAACAATTTGAACGACATATGCGAACAGAATTATATAACAATAAACAAGCATACAAACAAATCAGGAGTAAACAACTGGCAAACAGCATCACAGGAAATTAATTAAGACAAACAGTTGAGAAACTAAAAGCATCAATTGAACAAATTTAGAAAAAAGATGGTTGCAAAGAGAATAAAGTTAATGTAAAGAATATTTACCATCAGCGATATGCGACCCATTTTCAGTGATAAATAATGTTAGATTGAAGTTCTAAACATCACTTCACATTTTAGCCTGTTACTGAAATATACCGAAAAAAATATCATGATATCCAACGTAAAAGATATAACTAACAAATAGGAGAACTGCTATTGAATTAGAATTAACAGCACTATCAATAAACTAATTATGTTCTTCTTAGAATCATCAATTTTATACATACTTATTTATGAAGCTGTCCAAAATCCTTTTTCATCCCTCTTTGTATTGTAATTAATAGATTAATTGCAACATTGATCTTTCTCCGCAAGTAATTTACTACCTTTCCTGCTTTCCTCTCTAGCATTTGCACTTTCTTGACGCAAAAAATTAGTTTGCTTCGAAATAATTTTTTTGAAAATAAATAATCTCAACTGCCAACATTGTGGCCTTTCTTTAACCTCCGTTAAAATATAAAAATTCATTTTGATTCGTGCCCCTTCCAATTTTTTATTGGTGAATATTCGAGATGCAGCACAACAAAATAATCATTTCAAACTATAATCGTATGAATGATTATCGGTATCGCCAAAGAAAAATGCAACGTCCTACAAAGATTACCCATTTCTTACTTTTTTGCTTTTTTACTTGCAGTACGAAAAATTCAAACTAGCGATGATACTGAAACTACCCTGAGATAAACTAAAACTGATGATAAACGCGTGCAACACTTTTACGGCAAAATTGTTTTCCGCTATAATGCAGCCACTGCTAGTTGACTTACTGAAAAAGTGAAGGTAACAGGGCTCGAACTCACATAATGCAATTTGGCAACCAATGATCCTCACAGCTACATTTCTTTCATGGATTTATTGATTTTTATTCAAGGCTAAGTTGAGCTAAAGTGCATCATTAGTAGACTATCGCAGCTTGTAATAAAAAAGATAGAATGAAAAAACGATTTTTGCAATATTGACATGGCAAAAGAAAAAAAGGAAATTAGCGAAAGGAAGCTTAAGCCTTTTTTCCATTAAATTCATTAGCTCTTTTCTCTTTTCATTTCCCCTTCCCAATAAACAAAAGGTAAAGGAATAGTTTCAATTTCACTTCTTGACAAAATAAGGTGGGAATAAATTCAAAAAATTCAACTTCCTTTCACCAACTGATATTTCGAGAAAATTTCCAGCTTTGCTTTCTCACATCGTATCACAGTATTGAAGAATTGTTTTTAATCCATATAATTTTTGAGTTTTGTTTATTTTGTCCAACTATCCGCTTAAGGTTTTACTGATTAAATAATCTATGAAAAAACCAGTATTTTATAATTTGGAGTAAATTTATATCTTCTCTATCCAGTTACTTTTTTTTGATATTTACTGTTACATCGATAAGGAAAAGAATTTTTACTTCAACAAACTTTTTCCAGAAATTCTAGCTATTTTTTCCGATATTTGTATAGCATGAAAAAATATATTGACTTATTTTACACATGAAGAAGCCTAAAGTTGGTACTCAAAACTTTCCGCTCTTTTTGAAATGCAATTCTTTCTACTCTCCAAACAAACAATTTCAATAGTTAATCTGGTCACTGTGGTATAGGAAAAAATAAACATTGCACCACAAGAAATGTTAAATGTTATCTACTAGAACTATAAAAATTCAAGTAAATCGGAGCTCTTCTCCTTTTTCCTCTCTTCTCTTCCTTCCTCTACGCATTGCCTTTAGATTTCGCAACTCTGCTTAATATCTATTAAGATGAAAAAGTACATATATATATATATGGACAAATGGAAATATGAGCACACGGACGAAGAGATATTCTTTCGCAACAAGAAGCATAACAAAGAGGCCATAAAGTACCAACTCAGTGTAGCTCTTCTTGCCTAAAACTTTCCTTTAACTTCTTACTCAGACTTTTACCGCACTCCAGCCGAACCAGTTTGGCCACCATCATTATCATCAGTTACGCCGTGCTCCTGCTCCATCTCTCTTGCCTCTACCTCTCCATCGTCTACTTCATTGACAGCCTCCCGATTGCGTTCCTCCTGGTTACTACCGTCGAAGTCTCTGCCATCAGCATCAGACGTTTCACTAACGAACATTCCACGTAAAACGTTTAATACTTCTTCAATGCTTGCATTCAAGTGTTGAGCCTAAAAACACTTCAGCTTATGAGAAACTGAAATCACTGGTGAATACTAGGTGAGCAACATTTGCACAAATGCACGTGTGTATTTTCCCATATCAAGCATGATTGTAGTACTTTCTTCTAACCACATTTTCATTTACAGTTAATTAATTGATTATTAATAGCTATCACTGAAAGTGAGGCAAAGCAGCAATAAAGTGCATTACGGAAACCGTATAGATTCAGTTCCCACAAATGTTCATTTCGCGACGTGTTGTCGGTAAGATTGTTGTTTTTATTTTTCTATTCTTTTGGAATAATTTGACCATATTTCTTATCCAATGATTTCGTGTTTACTCCCTTCGCTCTAAACTGAGAAAGTCCAAAAACATAATTCACCTACTATTTACGAAATGATCATCACTCATCATAATAATATTGCGATAAAAGTTGATAAAACAACTCATCTAATCTGCTGGCTAGATACATAGATATTATGGGTTTTTTCACTATGTAATCATAATAACATTGCGATAAACAACTCATCTAATCTACTGGCTTTACCCATAGATGTTATGAGATATTTTTTCCATTAGCATTATTATATTATCTTATAAATCGTCATTCTTGTTTTATCTTCAAAAATTTATCAATGTCCGATAGTGGAGTCTTCCGTTCAAGGTCATGATTACAGTGCGTCACTTTTGTGGTGCAGATTCTGTTTGTTAACGTTTCCAACTTCCTTCTCAATATGAGCAATACAGAAATTGTACGAAATTTTTTAAATCTGACATTACGCTATAAGAAAATAATTCTGTCACTCACAAAAGTCTTTGCGCTGCATTTCGAAATATGTATACTGCAAAAAGATAATTTAGAATCGGAAAACCAGAGAAAGCTGACTCAGGTCCAGTCTGGGCAGGGCTATGTTAAGTTTAGTATAAATAATGTCAACCAAAGGCCGAATTCAACAGAGTTTAATACGACAAGTAAGCCTTTTTCCCTTTTTTGTCTCTCTATTTGAGTGCCTTAAAAAAAGCAAGATCGCAGGATTTTGTACTGAAAGGAACGGTAACCCATGATGTTCCGATTTTACAAAAAAATTAGGAAATTTATTACTGTTTCCACTCTATATCTCACAAAAGCTATCCCAGCATTTACAAATCGTATTTTGTGGAACTACTAAAAGCAAATCAGAAAGTAGGTTCTTTGTTTAAGATGTCTATTGATAACGACTCTGCATTTTCTTTTTCAAGATTCTCGATGAATAAAAGAGCAAAGACAATCTAAAGCTTCTGATTATTTGAACTGTGAAAGAAAATTACGGCCCTCTTAATTTTGTCCATTGATTAACATGAAAAATTAAAACTTTGATACTTTGTTGGAATATCAATCATAATTTCAGCTAATCTTAAAAAGCAGTAATTTTTTAACTGGATAGTTTGAATTTTTCATTACACTGCAACAAAGTCATAGATATTTCAACCTTACTGTCGTCTTACGGGCTTTCAAAATCTAGGTTAGGCATTTTTTTGGTACTGAAAATGATTTTAACAAGGCACATTTTGGCAGTGAGATCATAACACCATAAGAAATCAATTATTTTTCTAGATGAAAAAAAAGAGCCAGATGATATGGATGCTGACGTTATGATTTTCAACGATCCTCAAGGCGTTACATTATCAAAGTATGTTTTGTTTCTATTCTTAATAATATTTATATTATTCAAAGTCATTTATGACATTTAAATCTTGCAAAAGAATATAAGATGAGGATTAAAAGTTCCTATGCATAGCTCTCCACACTGTATCAAGGTGGCCAGTCTACTATAAATCTGAAAGTCTCGAAACTAAGAATATATTACATATTTTCTAGAAGTAGAATTGAAAGACTATTATGCCATTGTTTCATGATTCCACTAGATTTTACACTATGAGGTATGCCTTCATGGTGTGCTGGTGTGATACTAAATGAAAAGAAACAGACCCAAAAACTTCGAATTAAATGCGTTGAAATTGAAGTCTCCAGATCCTAAGTTCTATCTCTTTTACCTTCAAATATTTGATTTTTCATTTTCGCTTCTTTTTAGTGCCTACATCATCTCCAGCTAGGTTTCTTAATCCAGGGAGTCGGTTAATTCAATCTAGTAGATTTTTGTATAGTTGCTGCTGCATTTTCAGAAAAATATCTCAGAATAATAAGTCAGAATAAGTCTATTAACTGAGCATCCTGTAAGTACAACAAGAAATACTTCTTGATAAAATCAGTATCACTAATTACTTTTAGGTAAATTATTAATGAAAAATAAATTACTGCAGACTCAACATTGTTTTTCGTTTCAGATTTGCTCTTGGTGTCTCTGTGATACTCTATTTATGTGCAATGTCATCACTATTATTTCTATATGAGCTAATCAAGCCGACATTTACCTGATCGTAATTGGGCCAAACAGAATGTAGTAATCCTGAGAGGAAGGAATCAGGCCGTGGTGTTCTCGCCACTCTCGTATACATCATTCGTCCATTATATGGTGGTGCGGGATCTGACAGAATCCATTCCGCATTTCTCGTTACTTCCCATAAGTATGCATGTCGTTCGATGTTCCGTGGTACTCCAACATAACATGTTCTCCTCCTGAAATAAGTTTCAAATTTCCAGTCACACTGAAAACTCCGCGTTTTCTGCTTGCTTCACTCCTTTTCTCTGCCATTATTGCTAGTGTAGACATATAATAGACAGCTCCAAATCCAGAATTCTAATCCCTTATTCCTTGCTGTCCTTTATCGAAACCAATTATTTCAAGCATCATTTCTGCACCTGCTCAGCTCACAGGTGCTTTCTCTGCTTTATCCTCTTATTAGTTTCACAGTAAATAGAAACTTTTTATATTAGTTATTCCCAACAACACATTCTATTTAAACGTGAGAAGATACACACTCTTTTTCGAGAATTTTTCTGGAATTCAAACCTAAGAATTTGAAATCCCCCTAACTGAAATTTGTCCGTAAAATTTTCTTTCTACGTGTAGAATCAAAAGCATCACCATTCTGTACATATTTATTCATGTAAATATTTATTCTCTAAATTTGTATTCTGTGCAGAATTATTGATTCCTATAAGAACAGTATGACGGCAATAAAAAGTTTTTTATATAGAAAAAATACAATTTGAAACTAATGCCGAATAACTGCACTAAATTAATTCGTTTGATAAGAGTTAGGAAAAAGTAATGTATTACAAAAAGATCTTTTAATTTCTAAACGTCCAAAAAGCCTATCTTACCATGATGCCAGATAAAGAGTAGAATATAGCACATTATGCACATGTCGGCAAGTTAAAACTAGATGATCAGAGCTATTAACAAGTTAACTAACGAACTGATAAACGGAATAGTTTGAAAGTCATTACTGCCATCTCATTCAAAAGCGGAGCGATTAAGCAGTCCAAAAGATTTGCTCTACTTTTTCTACTTCGAAGAAAATTATAACACAAAAGATCACGGTCCTTTGGTTTTTTTCAAAAGACTGCAGACCAAATCTTCGTCCAGATATTGAATGAGTTACTATAAAAAACTTACAGTTTCTCCCAATCCGCAAGTTCTTCTTTGAAAGTATTGAATGATGACACAGTGGCTCTTGTGACCCTTTCAAGCCATGAAAGAATCGATGGATCCTCTAACCAAATCGACGATGTCAGCTTCACATATATTGATATAAGCAGTTTTATTCCTTCACTTTCTCTAGAAAAAATTTTTAAGAGTTCAATCTAAAATAAATATTTCTAACAAATATATCCACAAAAGTGAACCTTTTTGTTTATTTACTTAAAAAATGCTGATACAAAAACACAGGATCAGCTGTCCAGTGTACATTTCATACTCCAAAGGTCTATTATTATGGAGCCTTGTTACCACTGCTATGACTTTGATATTTATACTCGAAAATACAAATTGAGTTTTTCTAGTCCAAGAAAAGATTCCAGTTGGGAAGTTTCCACTCAAAAAAATTAACCTTTCATGGGCTAATGCACTCATATATTCATTATTTTCTACTGTTGGATCAGGCTCCACATTCATTGCATCTAAAAGTTTAAGTAGCACCGTTGGGAAATGCCGAATAGCCGAAGCAATCTAAAATTTATAAATACATACAAGGATTTTATATGCCTTTGGAATTAGACTCTGCAGTAGTGATTTTGAAAAAAAATATTAAAGTAGAGAGTGCTGAACCACTTTTCTGACTGCTAGTGTACCAGTTTCTGAACTATGAATTCAAACAGGAGTCCTAAAACAGCATAATCATACCATAAAGTCGGCAATTTCTTTCTCTTCAGCTTTTCCATTTTCGCAAAAGAGAAAAAAATGGGCAAGGGCGATGGAATAAGCGAAATTTGGAAGTCTATCCAAGTTTTTTGAGGCCTGAAAGTTAAAAAACGCATTTTTTATTTTTTCAGAACTTGACGGTTAATAAAACGGATTTTATTAATCAAATCTCAATTGATAACAAGATTTCATTTTTTGATGTGAATTTTCCCTTTATATCACATAGATAAAAATCTAAGCCTGATGGAACTAGTGTCTTAAAATACAGCATTCTTCATCATACTGCTTGTGAGTTACATCATAGAAATTTCATGAAATCCATTACTTGTAGTGTATTGTACAGAAGAATTAGATAATTATACTCCCGTGCTTTCAAAGCAATCATATCGATGGTAAGCATTATGGCAAGTGGATCCGACACAGGATCCAGACGATATATAAGTCTAGAAACATGAAGGGCCGTTTTGAAACAGTGACGATCTACAAGATTTCGCAAATGCCGATGAAGCAACAAGTAAAACGCTCGATTTTCGAAATTAACATAATCGATGCGATGATCGAAGTTGTTCAGTTGAAATCGTGGGGCAAATACACTTTCACAGCAAAACAACCCACGTTCTACAAGGTATTTAGCACGAATAAATCTTAAAACATCCTACAAAGTAAAGATTTTTGTTTATAGTATCTGGATAATTCTTTAACAGCATTAAGCCTAATGATAAGTCTGAATTTGAATGAACTACCGACAGCTTATAAAAGGATTAATTATGAGATTTATGATTGTGTCTTATACTAATTGTAGGATATAGCCTTATTTAATACTAGACAATCCCAATAAGGAATGGAAATTAAAAAAATTATACAAAAAGAAACGAACGTACTGGCAATAAAGTAGCAAATAACGGTCTTTAATAACTTACCAATTAAATCACGTGAGAACTGATAATCTTCTTGCTGTCTCAACAGTTCCGCCATAATAAGAAGGCTGTCTAAGTGGTATGGACATTGTGTCAAAATATTCTAAATTAAATCATTGTGTCTACCTGGCATGTGAATATAAGAACAAAAAAGTTTGATTACTAACACTGGGATCATATCGGAATTCAAGATTGCATGCCATATTCTGATCACTGTGTTCATTAAGGAAGTCTATTATTCAATAAGGATATAATTATAAGAATCAATGTTGATGTGATTTTAGTAGCCATAAAAGTAAAAATTTCAAATATCACTTTTTTCGATATATTCTTGAAAATATTTTTAAATAGCGTTGAGTTAAAACAGACCGATATCAAATTATGATTGAGTGATTCTGATGCTATCCAGAAAGTTTGCTGCAATTCACGATAATAAGCGTGGTGCGAAAATTTGAACCAAAATATATTACTCTCGCTGCGATCTAGTTCCATTGATAGACCTTAACAATAAATGAATAATACAATCTTCTCTTGAAGAAGTAGAGAAGATATAGAATTAAAATGAACATTTCATATGATATACTCAAGTTCTCAAATCTGCCCAAAGAAATGAGTCATCACTCACGATGCAAAATCCGCTGCACTTTACGCAAACTAGTAGATATGTCTAATTCTTGATCATCGAAAGTATTTTTGAATCAATGCATTCCGAATGCGTTTGTTTGTTTCATTATATAATGCGATTGTAATACATACGGAAAAATTCTAACATTGATTGGCACATGCATGATATAAAAGAACCTATGTATTAAAACACAAGCAAAATAAAGGTAAAACAAAAAAAAATTACACCCTATTAATAATTTAAAAAGCCTTACCAACATTTTTGACTTCTGGCCAAGTTGGTTTCTTCTTCACTATCTTGCCAAAAACCATTCGTCCACGTTGAACTGTATCTGTACTTCTTCGACCCAGGATTGATCGTAACTCATTCTCCACATTCAGCATTCTACTGTCAACCTAGAATAAATCACTGTATCCTGCACCAACTTCTAGATTTCCGTTATATATGAATAACACTCGGAATTTGATATTTAATTCAATTGGATCGCATCATTTCCTGATTAACTGATTCTTTTTACTCAGATGAATTATTACCGATCAATACTCAGTTCATAGAAGCATTAAAAACTTATACTGAGGAAAACATTTACGCTATACCATCATCATGAGAATGTCAGTTATATTGTTTTTTATGAAAAACAGTTCGGGACAGTGTTATTTTATGAAAATATTATATTCATTTAGTCAAGGATGCATAAATATAGACCTTAAATAAATCTCTTTCAAAGATTATATCATTGAGTTTGGGAAGTTGAGTTTCTGACGGAGGGAGATCCAAAATGTTTAAATCATTGTCTGTATCCGTACAATGCACTCTTTTCTTTCCTTTCTTTTTCTTCTTTATTATTTTTTTTTCCTTCTTTTCGGAGCTCTTCTCTACCGGCAATTCTTCAACTACCCCAGAACTTTCGTCCCCTCCTTCTTCAGATTCTTCAAGGAACTCATATCTGGAAAAGGTAAGAATAACAAACAGTAACCAAACTAGATCGAGACTTTCTAACTTCACTTAAGAAACAGAGGTGAAAGTGAAATGATATGAAACACAGCTTTGGAAAGTTTAACTTCTCATCGCTTCTTTGTTCTACAGATGAAAATTAAAAATGCCACTCATTATTAAGCAAGTCAAAGGTTGACGCTCATGGATTGCAATACGGTAAAAAATGCTACCGCTTGCATTTTTCTTAAATCAGTGCTTGACTATAAGGATCTCCTCAAATATGTAAATTTAAAAACCAACCTATTGCATACAAATGATCCCAACCTTTCTTCCTCACTTGCCGAACTTTCCTCCACCTCGCGGACTAGTGATTTCTCCTCTATAATTGCCTTTTCTTGTAAATATCGCCGCAAATGTTTCGTCGACATAGTGATATTATTGTCCACAACTGAAAAAAAATTTCCATTACCCACAATCAATTTCTTACAAAGTACCATTTCTTTTCGCTAATTGCCGCTGCAACAAAAACTGAGAAGAAATATGGAAATTCACCTCTCTTACGGAGGGAAATCTAATTCTTATCAATTTTTGTTCTTTCCATTGAAATAAATCTCTCTTGTATTTCATCTTAATCTGAGATGTCCTCTTCACAACACGCTATCTCCTTCTCACCGTAATCCTGACATCTTAGATCATGAACATCTCGACATGTCCCGCTCAGTCTCTCCAATCCTTCTACCACTGCGAGTATAAACCACTGAACAGAGCCTCTTGTGCGAAGTTTATAATTTGGGAATATGACTATTGCAGCTGGTTTTTGGAGTTGTCAGACTTGCGGGTGAGACATTTCCGTCGATAAATGGGTTCCCGAAGGGTTTCCTGTGCTTCATATTATCTGTGAATGAAATTGTCGCAACCATTCGGCAAGCAGAATGTCGTATTCACTGTATTAGGCTACTTCAGTTCCCGGATGATTTCTCTATTTCTCGATATGATTTTCTGCTTAATGTTTACGCGAATTTATGTTCTTGAGTAGTTATAGTCTTCTTGGGTTTTCAAACTCTTACAAGTAGGTTTTGCAAGAGTGTTTTGCGACTGAGCATTATCAAATTTCTGATTAAATTTCCCTTTATAGACAGCAAAATGGCCCCGAAAGGGAATAACATGATACCGAATGCGCATTTCCATAAAGATTGGCAGAGTCGCGTGCGCACCTGGTTTAATCAACCGGCACGAAAGGAGCGTAGACGGCGCAATAGATATAAAAAAGGTCAACTGATTGCACCTCGGCCTGTTGCGGGTTTGTTGAGACCGGCAGTGCGTTGTCCTAGTATTCGGTATAACAAAAAAGTGAGATTGGGACGAGGATTTACCTTGGAAGAGCTAAAGGCAGCTGGCATCGGAAAACGAGAAGCTCGTACTATTGGCATTGCAGTGGATTACCGTCGTACAAACCGGTCATTGGAATCCTTGCAGGTATCTTTCCTCGGATAATTATTTATGCTGATCCATAAGCCGTGTTAACTTAGATCAATGTTACACTTTTTTCTGATGTAGCCCAATTGTGAAGAATTTGAAGTTTCTCTTGGTATGGTCTTGGATAGTGAGTCATTTTGTATAAGGTTTAAGTGTACAAACAAGTTATTTGTTTAGCTTAGTTTCGAGGTAAGATTTTATTATTTTCAGGAAAATGTCAAGCGTTTAAAGGAATACAGGTCGAAACTAATATTATTCCCGAAGAAATTAAGCGCGCCCAAGAAAGGAGATAGTACCGTGAGTTCGCAGACACTTATTATTTGTTTGTTTTTTTTTGGCAAACACAACATTTGACTGATTTCGAACTCACCGAGAAGTTGATTTGCAGACTGACGAACTCAAGCTAGCTACACAGTTACGTGGAGCAATCCTACCTGTCAAGCAATTTGTTCGTCACGAGAAGCCACGTCAAATAACTGAGGAAGAGAAGAAATTCAAAGTGTACTGTCACTTACGTCGTCTTCGCGCTGACAAACGTTTGAAAGGTGTTCGTGATAAAAAAGCTCGCGAGGTAGCGGAAGAAGGTATTAGCGGAAGAAGGTAAGAAGGTGTTGGCAGACGATAAATAATATGTTTTCCTTTGAGGACAGCAATTTGGTTGTATTTTATCTTGTTTTTCAATAAATACTATTGTTGCTCTTTGTACTGTATTTTAAACATATGCATTCTACGTTTTTCAAGTCTACACTAGTTTTTTTTTGAAGATAGGAAGAATTTGAAGATTTAAAGTAGCTATCTTCATTAGGATTATATCCACGCAAAGATGTGCAGTGCTTGAATGAACACATCATCTATTTTGCGCTTTGTCGAAGGTATATACAGTTAATATCTGGAGAGATTTGTATATACTTCCACAATCTGGCTGGTAGAGTATTATTTGTTTTATGCCATGCATATGGCAAATAGTTCGGCAGTTATAATGTATGGTGTGCAGTTCCAAATGTTTTCTATTTTAACCAAAAATTGTTTGACAGGAGTAGGAATGCCAATTATGAAATAGGACTAATTTTCATGTGAACAATTTTCAAGACATAATTACAAATGATACAAATGATACACGGAAATGCTAATGAAAACGTGAATTATCAATTAGGTATGGTTCTTCGTTTTAATTTAAAAAAGGTTGAAACTTTTGATAAAGGAATTGGATGGATATATAATACACATTGTATGAATTATTGCGAAAGAAATATATAGTAAAGGGAGAGTTATATTTTGGCAAAAATTTGGTTTTGAACAAACAGATAAGAAAATGGAAGGTATGACTAGAAAATTCAAGAATTTACAAAAAATTAGTCAATAGCTTCAGTGAGGATTATGTTGTAGCCTCTGCCAAATTGTTTGTTTGCTGATGCTAAATGTTGCAATAATTGGTCAAATCCCTGTACGTACATTTTCTACTTAAAACTAATTTCTTGCAATGAATGTTGCCAATTTTTTGCAGAATTAGAAGTCCTTTCATAGCCAAAATTGCACTGAAACTTCAGAAATCTTCGTTTGTTATTTTATAGTGTAAATCTAATGAATTGTACAAAAGCGCTTTTCTCAATATGATAATCTTATAATACGATCAAATTATGAACATTAATTGATAATTAGCGAAGTGGATACATTTTCGCATTGCAAACATTAGTATAAATTTTCAATGAAGTATGATGACAATCTCCATAACGGATTCATTTTTGTGTGATCCATTTGACCGCAACAAAAAATTGCCAAAATACGCCTCACACTGAGGCCCATCTGAATTGAATTTAATTTCTCTATGCAATTTCAAAATTATCGTCTATCCATAGGCAGGTGTTATATCAATCTAATCAGCTGGCTGCTGATAAAAGGCCCAAGAAAAATGTATTTTCTCATGAACAGTATGAGAGATCATTGAATATTTTTATGGACTTTATCATAAGTATTCCTATTCTTATAGGCTGCTACATAACCGGTTTGCTCGACGATATCCTCCCTGCCAAGTTTCCCACGTCCTTTACCGTCAGCATCAAAACGTTCCTTATGTGAACCGGTGTATTTTGTATGATCCGTTAGGCGATTGTATACGCCATCAGCAGATGCTTTAGCAACACCTTTAAGTGATGGAGCTTCTAATTTTGCTAATTTTTCAATGATGATATCCAATTCTTCCTGAAATGAAACTTTTAAAATGAATAACAATTTAGAGAAATAGGATGAAATGTATGTGATATTAGAGAAATGTATCATCCAATATTTTCAAACGTTGAAAGTACTAATGAGGTTTTCTTTCTTCACATTAACCTTAATGATATGAAACAATTGATCGATTCCTTCCTACTGGTCACTAAGGCAGCAGAGAATTTTAGAATTGAATGGAATAAGTATTCGAAAAGTCAAATGTGATTCCTTCGTTCAATAAATTCAAAATTCGTAATTAAATTTGTCCATTGAAAATTAGCACGATAACTAAGAACTATTATATACTTGTGGATCCTTTTTGGTTGTTCGTGCTCGATCCTCAGCTACTGCTACTAATACATCTTTCGTCTCGTTGAAATTTGCCTTTTTTTTGGGCCTAAAATTCATAAAATATATTAAAAGAAGCGATTCATTTTAAAATGCAAATAATGCGGTATCATCAACTTAGCTACTAACAACCGAATCTCGATGTTTCTGATGACTTGATTTCTACTGCCCTTTAAATATGTTGATATTGATATGATTATTGAGAGCTAAAGAACTCAAGGCTGATATTTTCTTCCGAAATAAAGTTCACGTTTTTGATGCTATACATATAAAGAGGTACCCTTATTTTCTCAGGGTGTCAAAACATATATGATACCTGTGGAAGACACTTTCCCTTGATGATACCACACGTTAACATCAGTCTCCTGTGCGATGAAATTAGATTTACGAAGGTAGAGAGGAAAAGTAAATTGAAGGCAACTTTGTAGTCAAAGCTATTGTTTTTCGAATGGAAAAGAAAAGGCCTCATATATTGCAGAAATTTAAAAATCAACAAATAAAGCTTCTTCACCCGGTAATTTTGGAGAAGGCGATTCCGGTCATTGTTGTAGTAATATTTTTGTTATCAATTACTCCACCATCTTTCAACCATTTATCGAAATTCTTCCCTGTCATTTCAATTGCTGATGCATTACCAAATTTCACAAAACCTTCCCATCTGTAATTTAATCGTCAACTAAATCAAATAATATAAATGGTTGGATTTATGAATTAATTGTTCGTAAATGAAAGTCATAGCAATTTCACTTCGAATATTAAAAGTAACTAAATAATATTCAGCAAACAGGTAATAAATAACAAATAATATTGAGTAAACATTCTTCTCTCTATTTTTCAACTCTATTACTAAATGAATATTAAATATCAATATTCATTGACGTCATTATATATCGAAAATTTTCATTAAATAAAACGGAAAAATGGTTTTTTATAATTTTTTTAAATGAGATATTGAATTTCCAATAGTAATAATTAAGTTACCGTAACCTAAAATTACGAAAGAGAATAGTTTTCAAAGTTTAAAAAATTTATAATTTGAATAATATGAATTTATAATTTGAATAATATAGCAGTTGGAAATTAAAATTTCTCATCAAAAATGGCGTCTTTTTGTCGATTCCATCCTCCAAATTATTTTATGAATTCTTCTTATATATCATAATTGATTAGTAATATATAAACTTACCGCTGCTTTATTTCTTTTCCATCCCATTTGAATTCATATTCCGGTTTTTCGGACATCTTTCTTTCTTGTTTTTTCGGTAAAAACCCTAGAAAAGTGGAATATCTCAGAAAAACTTCTGTCAACTACCAAAAAACGAAACAGAAACAACGACGTAAAAGTGAAGTGAAGTGATAATTCAAACATCAGGCATAATTATTTATGCCTGATGTTTGAAAACTTCACCATAGAAAATGAAGTAATTGTGAATGATTAAAATTTTATAACATAAAATATGTGGAAATTGTGAAAATCAATAATCGTACTATCATGAGAATTATGAAAAATCGATAATAAAAAATGAAACTAAAATTTGACAATAAGAATTGTCCAATCCATCAGATCATATCGTTTTTTTCTTCTCTGCTTGTTAGCACTTTAAATAGTAAATTAACAAAAATTTTGTTCAATTTTAAATTTTCAACTTTTGCAATTTTCAAAGAGCATTGTAATGCTTTCCAAAATCGCTTCATCATTTCATACTTCAGCAAAATTATTTTCAACTAAAGTTGTTTTTATTTTCTTTACATTTATAAACATCTTTTGTGCAAATTGTGAAAGCTATTAAGCCTCGTTATTATCAAAGCAATCGTTGTTAATCATTTCCGCTTCTTTCCATAAATAATTCATATTTCATTTCGATTCATATATCCCATAGCTATTTCAGAATCTTAAAGCCTTCAAATATAAATATGCGGAAAGTTTAATGTTAGGCCCGAATATGAGAAAATACGTTTTGAATTGGTTCACGTAAATGAGAATATTCATTTTAGGTTAAAAGTTACACATAGATAAGTTTGACTGCGAATAAAAGTGATCTTTGTCCTATCTCCTCTTCACCCACCATAAGTTATCTTTCCTATGCACCACACACGACAATATGTAAATGAACAAAGCCTGAAGGTTCTTCATATGAATAATTAACAGGCCCTTAGTTTGGGAAGAAGATGGAGAAAGAAAGCATTTTCTTCTTTCAATCGAAGCAAAAATGAGATTGCACTTTAGTAAATCAATAAGAGATGGATGAAATGAATTTCGTTCTCAATTCTTTCTAAAGAATGTTTCACCGTTTAAATAAGATAAATATCACTATTATCTTCCTATAAGAATCTATGAGAATTAAAAAATCTATGAATCAATGAATCTGAGAATCTAAGAATCTATGAGAATCTTCCTAACAGAATTAAAGTGTGAAGAGAAAAACAAATTGCAGCGCATGAAATGAGCGGAATTATTTCATTTCTTACATTACCAAAACCTTAATGTTAGAGAATAGACATTATCGATTGTTTTCATGAAATTTTCAAAAAAAAGCTAAAATCATTATTGCATCTTTACATCGTATCTGTTTTCTTTAAAAAAAATTGAATGAAATGATGAATTTGAGAAGCATAAAAAGCTATACATAACAATTATTCTTTTCATAGAATAGTTTCCAGAAACTAATAGTTGTTTCATTTCTACTGCCTCATTATCATACCACGATCGCGGTATCTTTCTTTCTCCTACTCTATCCAATTTACACACATTTTGTTATCTAATGTTTGATAAATTCCTGCAAAAGTTAATTCAAAGTTTTAGAACTAATAGTGTCACTTTTCCAAAATCCATACTAAAATAAAAAATGAAATTATGTTGAACAAATTGTAGTGGAATGGACTTTCGAGATATTAAAATTTCGTTATTAAATTATTTCTTGTGTATATTTGGCTTTTCATTTAATATATTATCGGAAATATTGTTAAAAATTTATGGTATTTTGGAAAATGTTTAGTGTTTGAAACAACAAGTTGAAATGTAAAATCTTCGAGAAAATCTTTCCAGAAAATAATATTTGAATTTTTATAGTATCAAAATTATTAAGAAATAAATGTTCCAATCGTCGAGTGAAAATCTTTTCATGTAGTACTTAGGCAATTATGGATGTTTGACCTTGAACATTCTGTAGGAGTACCTATGTAGTTCATTGCAGTAATAAAGTTACGAAGTTAAAAAATTTATGAAATTCATATCGGAATGATTATGAAGTTCACAACAGAGAATAGGTCAATCGTAGGAGGAATGAAGAATAAATAACTTAAGGAGATTTCGTATGAGCAGCTTCTTTAAATGATCAATAATTAATAGTATAAGTTATTGCCAATGAAGATAACTGTTCTGAAAAAATGTTGAGAATTACTCACTCAGTTTCAATCATTATTTAATTCCTTTTTTATCCAAATATAGAATGTTTTTTGAATTAATAAGACTGGTCTATAATATTGTTTTTTTATTTCAAATGTTATGAAATGAATAATAATATAAAAGTTGCAGATATCATTAAGAAGTACGTTGTACAATTAACATTTTGACATACGCCGTTGATATATTATATATTTATTCAAATGAAATTATCTAGCAGGAAAGTATGAGAGATGAATAAATAATCTATCATTTTATAAACAAATTTCATTTCTATTCATTACCGTAAAAATGATATATCTATTGGAATGGAGAAAGTATAAGCATATGAGAATGAACAAATGAATAGACAAAGGGAAGCCTAAAGCGTTCATCTTTAATTTTAATTTTTATACATTAAAATTTCTTAGATTAAAATTGAAGCACATGTGTGTGTCGACAGACACACACACACGCACACACACACACATAACCACATGTTGTTTATTTTGTTCTGGTTGTCTAAAGAAGAGTATGGGACTGGTAAGGTTATCGATATCGATCAATGGCAAATGAAATTTTGAATTACGTTTCGCTCAAAACATTCCACCGTTGAGGAGTAGGAATATTTTTTCAAAGTTGAAAAAATAAGTACTACAGGACGATAGTTATCTATTGATATTTGCAATGAAATCCGAAGCACACCAAAGTGTGCCATCATATCTTGACAAACATTGGTTCATGATCGATTCAGAAAACTACGAATTTTATTACTTTCTACTTAATCCGGCTTTTAATAAGACTGTCACTTTTAATCGGATTATCACTTACAAAGTCAGAGGATTCAAAGCAGTTATGATTATAAGGTAAAAATGAATAAAAATATATGGAAAAAATAATTCTTACGCAATTTGAAAAGTATATTTAATTTCTTAATTTTTTAATAAAAAGAAGAAAATGGGAGGGAATGATACGGAAGGCAATAATCAATAATAAATTTGATTAACGAATTGTCAGCGAAATATAGCGTTGTTAGTGATGATCTCTGATCACAAATAATTGGAAATATTAATAACAAACAAGATATTTCCATTTCATCTGGAATTTCTCTAATATATCTATCTGTCAAGTATTAAAATATAAAATTTAAAAAGTTGAGGAAGCAGTAAAATTAAATTATCCCTTTTAATTAATTAATGTCAATTTTCGAAGTTTTGAAACACTAAAAAATTAAGCAAATAAACAAACGATTGCGATAGAAATTATCGCATTGGTTGCATAAAAAAAGAACAATTCAATAGAAGGCACCATTTAAGAATTTATATAATTCCGCAAAATAATTTCCTTCCAATGAGAATTTTTCGGAATGTTACCTAATAGATTGACAACAAAGATTGTCAAGTGAATTCGATGTATTTGATGAAATGGGAAGTTGTCCTTTGTCCTTTATTCGCCTCTTTGCACTCTTTCCATTTGGAATTTGTCATTAGTGCCACCTTTGAATAAGCAGCATACAAGGTGATGGATGATAAATGGAAAAAAGACTTGGAGAGATAAAGGGGAGATTAAGTTTGGGTAGGTGGAGGAGAGTTTAGGCCTAGGCAGATGAAGGCGAGCCTAAGATTGGACAGAAGGAGTGCAACTCAGAGATATACTCATATCGTGCATTTCTCCGCTCCCATTCGAGTTATTTCAATGGGGGATCTTTTGCTGCAGCGTTATAGTTCCGCCCAATCGAGGCGTAGCTGAGATTATTGGAAATTCAGAAATGCATGGCTGTTGAATTGCTTGGCCCATGGACAACAAGCTACTATAAATCATCAAGGGATTGTTCTCCATTCATATTAGCAACATAACTTGGTCAATCCAGGCTCATTTGTTAGGAAGAGATCAGCCAAGAAGCTATGCTCTTTGCCACTAGTAAAAAACTATTATAAGTTGAAATTTTCTTCTGCATTAATCAAAGAATCATTATCAAGGAATCATGATATTCCTAAAGGAAATGTATAATCAATCACTTATCATTTATCTATGTTATCCAGAATCATAGAATAAATGATATATATGGGCACGGAGTTTTATTGGTCATGCTAGAGACAATGACAATAAAAGTATGGCGACAACATCGCTAATCATTTCACTCATGGCTTATAGCTGATTTATACTTTAGGATCGGTCAATTGCAATCACGAGTGAAATTAGTAAATAAAATTCCTTTTTTATGGAATCTGAACTTTTGTAAGGACAGGAAAATACTACTCCTCGATGTGATTGATGAAAACCAAGCGATCACGTTAAGCAAAATTAAAGGAGTGTGTATATCGATATGAAGTAGTATTGCCATAATTCGTTTCATTCTTATCTCAATAACATCAAACCATGCTAATTAACTTGCTAATAAAAAGATTAATCACAAAACTAACGAATGTATTAATTTCTTGCACATAACTTAAAACAACCTTTAATTTCACTTGTGACCTCTTTCGCTCTTTCCCTTCTACTACAATGGTGTAAGTTGAAATCAATAATTTCATTTCAATTTCTTACAAACATCAAATCGACCCTTTCATTTGCTAATAATATCAAATATCATGAAACTCATCAGCCTTCATCTCAAATTGCAGAAAATGAACAACAAAATAACAAATATTAAAAAAATGACTTAACTCAATGATTGTATAATGAAATTAAGTAAATGATTAAATATATACCAATTAAGGTAATCAATAAAACTGAAAACTGGTTGTTAATCTGCAGAGCTGCGTTACTAATGCTGTTTTTGTTATCGTTGTGTTTGTTGTTGTTGCTAAGGTGGATTGATAGTTGTTTTCATCAATTCCATTGGCTATATCAACATCACACTATTACTAGATGAAAGCAGGTTGAATTAATTCCACCCTTCCCGCCAGCTACTTCAATAAAAACAGGTAACATAGATTCCTCCTTTCATATCAATGAAAACGGATAATACAAACTGATTTCCTATCAATAATATTTGCAATTAAAAAAATGTTTCATAAATTAACAGGAATGCTAAAATGTATCAACGAGAACAAAAAATACTTAAGGTACACGAAAGCTGAAAAACTGACAAGAAAATAACTAAAATAAAAAGTGTAAAGTATGTTGTAAATTTAAAATCTAATGTGTGGGAGGCATTTAGTGAAAATATGTTCAATTGTTTTGTTTAAACTAAAATAAATGGAACGCTCTGAAAGCTAAGATGAGAAATTTCTACTTCGTATTTTTATTCTTTTGAAAAATTAACGCTAATTATTACAATTTTTCCTGTTCAATAATATTTCATTCAATAAATTCGTTTTAATTTTATTTCAGTTACTTAATGTTAATTAAATTTGTAATATGCATAGCTATATCAAATAATTAGCAATAATTTCCATAACACATTGGAGTAATGACCAGATTCCGTCAAAAATTCTGAAGATTTGCAAAACTAATTAATAATTAGATTGTATTAATATAAATGAAACATTAAAAAGATACTAAAAAAAAAGTTGGATTGGAAATGGAAGAGATTGGTATGAGTCATTATTGTAAAATATCTTCGCTATTCTATCTTTTCTACCCATTTTCTGATCCAATCGATTATAAATATTTTTTCATTTCGTAAAGCAAACTTTGTCTCCAGCGGAACAGTCTAGAAAAGCATGCACATTTCATTATTTACTGCTAAAACTTAACTGATTTGTATATTTGCTGATAAGTTAATAAATTTAAAAGTAAAAATTGAAATTTAAAAGAAAAGAACTAAAACTTTATATGAAGTAAAAATTACATTTTTAAATCACTAAGTTACACGAAATCCAAAAACAGTTGGAATGAATATGTTGAAAAGAATAACACTAGTCCGATGGAAAAAACAGGATTAAAAGTAAGGAGGAAATTAATTAAAAATAAATTTAAAGCTAATATTTAGAACAGAAAGAAATGAAGAAAATATAGCCTAACGAAATGAAAATATAAGCGTTGAAATATTTTTACTTACAGAATTGGTTCCATATTTCTTCTGTTCCATTCAACAGAAGACATTGAATAATAATAATCATTGAAATTATCAGCGTTATTCAAAGAAGGAAATAAAAAACATTTAAAGCTATTAGGAGTATTAATTTAATGTTTAAAATGATCACTAGCAATTATTCGAAAAAAAATTATTAATCTCTGAAGTAATTTTCAAAGAAAGGCTTATTGCGAGCTGTTATAAAATTATGACATTCTTTATTTACTAAATTACATTCCAATAAAACATACACCATCTGGTATATATCAATCCCAAAGGAAATCAATGAAATAAATACCACAAAATATTTCATCTGTCATTGATTGCATTGATTGCATTTATGAATATTCAGTGTTTATGAATATTCATAAATATTCAATGTTTGCTAGCACCTTTGTTAGAGACATAGAAAAGCGGTGTGCCTGGTTTATTGGCGGCAAAATCAAAGAAAAATAATTGACAATTAGCAAAGACATAAAATGAACAAAGAGAACAAGCAAAACGAGAAAGACCAAAAAGTTTTGGCAGAATTTAAATAATGTAACAATTTTTCCGCAGAGACGAGAAACACATAAGCCTCCTGCTATTCTTTCATAAATAGCGTTTGCTTCTGTATATTTTAAACTTGAAATTGTACAAATCAAAAAGTTTGAGTTCCCTGATACATATATGTATATATATATATATATATATATAAGAACAACAAATCGACTACAAAAATCTCATAACTTTTGGACTGAGGAACTTTACCGAAAAGTTCTATCTTTAAATTAGTTGTTTAATCTTTCTCCTGAAAAAAACTCCGCAAAGTTGACTTATATCATAAATTGATACTTAAATTCCAATATGATACTTTAAAATGAAATTTAAACATTAAATGAAATTACTACATCAGGAAGGTGATAGTTTTTCTTTCTTCACCGTTTCCACATCTTCCCCATCACGTGACTTTTCATTAAGTAGTACAAATTCGCGTGTGCTGAATCCAAATTTCAACACATCCTTCTCCCGCAACTCTACGAATCTAGACAAATAATTTAATGAGATAAAAGATAATTGGATTTGCGCATGAAAGTTATGATCAAGAAAAAGCCCAAAATGAAGATAATTCGTAACAGTATTATTTATCCAAAAATGCTCTAAAATTATTGCATTAAACTCAGAAATCTCGTAATAAAGTCATATATAAAAAATGCACCGTTGTGACTCGATACGTTCATTATTTAGATATGTGCCATTCGCTGAACCGAGATCTATTATGTAAGGTCTTATGCGCTTTACAGTTGTTCCATCAGGCAAATCCTTCGGTGTGAGACGATACTGAAAGACAGCATGCTGTTTCGAACAACTAGGATGATCTACTGGGAGATCAGCGATTTTACGATCACGTCCGATTAAATACGCTGATTGTCGATGAATATATAACACTGGTAATGCTTCATCGCCCTGTGCCGTTTATAACAATAAAATCCGAAATCATACTATTTCTTTGTTTTATTGTGTTTAGTGCTAGCACTGCGTAAAGAATATATTAGAATAGTTCTATATCTCAAAAAAGACAAACAACAAACTGACTCTACAAATCTGCTACGGTAAACTTGTGCGTTATACTAATACTGAAGAACTATTCTGGAGCAAAATATTAAGTAATGAAAGGTGAAAATATAAAAATCATTCATTAATATTAATATCATAATATATCATAACTTCAACATTTTTCAACACTTCAACAATATCATAACTTCAACATTTTTCCTTAATACGGATAGAAAATTTTAAAAAAATCAACATGCAACCTTAAAAGGATAAAGACGCCAACGTAATTTTGGTACATGGGCGTCAGATGGTTCATTGTATTTGATAACAACACCTCTGTACGTATTCGTATCTTCAGCCAATTTTCCGCTCGGTTCAAAATTCGGCTTCTCTTTTTCGATCTTTGATTCTTCTTTGCTATTGTGATTACCGTGAGGGTATTCACCAAACTGACTACTGAAAAGTATTTGTCTGGAACTAAGGAAACGGAAAATCACATGTATCCTTCAAAAATATACTAAGACAGGTTCAGGATTACTAAGAAAGAAATTTTGAATATTTCACAAATCCAAAAAACTGACGAACGGTCCCTGATTGTATTTTTGAGTCTTTCTTCCTTTGTATTATTAACTGATAACTTCCCATCGGTTTCCTTGTCGAACTCTTTTTTCATCCCTGCATAAAAGACAAATTATTACTTATGAAAGAAATATGCTTCTGCCAACCAACAACTATCATATAAGTCCTGTAATGGAACGAAGTCAAATAATGCAACTTCTTCAAACATAAAGCAAACCTGTTAACCCGTATAATGTGAATGTGTTCTCTAACAGTCCTAAAACAAGTCAAACTTGCTTCCATCGGTTTATTGATCAATAAAAATGAATGGGATATGGACGAAAATAAGTAAGACATCCTAAGGGAGAGGTTCGAACTACATGCTTTGGGACAAGCCAAGCTAATTTACAGTAATCAAGAATATAAGGAAAAGACTCAAGAAATTCTTGCATCACCTATTATTTTCCAGAATCTAAAAGCCTCACTTTTCCGCAATTCATGCTTGCTGAATGAACCTCGATTTTCCTCTATTCTCTCTTTCGTAAGACTTTGTATCCTTTCCTTTTCTTTTTTTGACATTTTATCACTGATAATTCTTCCTGCGACGTCATTATCATCTCTGGATTTACGATATCTCCAGTCCATAACATCTTTCCTTCCTTCTTTTTTTTCTTTGCCGTTCTGCGCATGTCGATTATGTTTTTCATCACTAATCGTTGAATCTTTCACACGGTGTACTTTGTGATGGCGAGAGTAATTTTTTTGGTTTTCCCCATGCCTGCGATTATCAGAATCTTTGCAGTAAGTTGCAAAGCCACCTGGAAAGAAAGCAGTCAACATCATCTTTGATTTTATGAAATAGAATTTATTACATTAGTACTCTTTTCTGAAAGAGAAAAGAAATGAAAAACAGTTAATCATTTCTTTTTGCTCCCTAATATCACGATTAAGGAGAAACTCGTGACTTACTTGGGAAAACCTTTTTCATACAAATGATGTTAAAAGCAAAATTTTCAGGATCCTGTAACTTATAACTGAGATCCACCCTGCCATCTACCAGGAGCTTTAAATTATAGGTTATACAAAAGACTGACAACTGCTATCTATAAACCACATAGTAAATAAACTTGCCCGATAATATTTACAAGAATTACAGATCAAATCTAAAAGCCATCGGAAGCGATCTTACTTGGATGAAATTCAGAAAACTACTGGCCTAATGATACAGAAAATCAATTTTCAGATTATTCTTGTTCAAACAATCACATGCGTGAATAAGATTAATAGTCAACAATCTTAACCAAAAAAAAAATAAGGGAAAGGAACCGGAGGAATGTGCTGGATGAGAGCGTGAAGAATGATTATGAGAATTTGCGGGTGAAGAAGATCGACGAGTTTCTGAAGAATGAGACTTCTCCGAATCATTTGAGCTATTATTTCTGCGCTTACGTGTCATCTGAAATTCGCAAAATCCAAATTCCATAGATTCATTCTTCTTGTCTTAACAAAACCACAACAGCAGCTAGGTAATCTAATTTGAACAATTTCTCAATCATAGATGCTCTACAACTTGCCCGATAATCCCCTCGTCAGTAAGCCCCACAAGGTTGTCCCACCCTCCTCTTACTGCTTTTAACACGGCTCGCTCTCTTTATCCGTTAAAAATGTGCGCTGTGTTCCAGGGACTTCTGTCTTCTACAATTGCAAGCTAAATTGCTTTGAACATTTTGTGCGTTGACAATGTAGAATGTCACTTATAAATACGAGAACAGAATAACAGCCTTATCTACGGATACCAATTACCATACACCTTTGCTTTTACTATCAACAATACACTCTTCCTTCCTGTACAGTACGTCTTCCTTTCTGTACTACAAATATCTCCCCATTGTATAGCTAAGGTTGATAAAAAGGAATGAATTCACTTCGATAAAAAAGAATGGAAAGTTTTATATTGTTAGAGAGAAAGAGAAAGAGACAGAGAAAATTATAAAGCGAAAAGTTCGAAAAAAGAAGTGATAGGATTTGTTAGTTTAATGTCCAATTTCGGTCATCAAAGAGTATGTGATGAAAAAAGTCCACTTTGCCATATAAGCTAATGCCTATCCTACAACCCTACCCATGCTATCATCATCACCATCCATAAGCTCTTTCCCACTGTTTCTTCGCTCTTCGCTCAGTCAGTGTCGTTCTGCCGCTTTTTGCATTTTATTATAATCGATATCCATAGCTATTCAATATAATCGAAGGTGTTTGCTTGACAATTCTGGACATTTTCTATTCATAAGTGTGAGCATCAATTTCTGTTTGTTTCACAAGCCTAACTTTTAATTTTATTCTTGAGCTCAGATAGATGCCTAATATTTTTCAGGCATCACAAAAGCAAAAAATTTTAAGCATCAAACTTAGTTGTATGTGTTTGATGTTCTCTGAATTTCCCCGAGAAAGTTCATCGACCGCCTACTATTCTTTAGATATCATTAAACGACACAATAATAGATTGTTCTTGCGTGAAGTTTTCGTTTAAACTGGGAAATCTTTGAAACATTTTTATGCATGCAAACTTTGTCTTCTTTTAAAAACCCGTCAGTTATGTCGTGAAACTATCCAAAGCTAATTACATCATCGGTTTACAGCGAAATAAATTTTTTAAAAAGATTGAAATATGTACTGTATGGTTGAACTATCTTTCGATGAATTGTAAAAGACTGTTAATAAAGATGAAGTGGAATTAAGAACATCGGGAAATGTATGTAATTAAAAATTATAGAATTATAGTCATCCATGAAATTGAAAGAAATTAAAGGATGTTCATTTTAATAAATTGGCTTTATTAAGAAACATAAAGAATGGAGAAAAATGAAAATCCAAAACTATAAGACAGAGTTAAGACGAGATAGATGTGGAAAAGTGACACCATTTAAAAGTGTTAAATTAAATTTCATTTTTAAAACAATCATTGGACAAATGGATGATAGATAGTAAAGTAGTGTTAATTGAAATGTAAAAAAAGAAAAAAAATTAATAAAAGGAATTGTTGAGAAATTATGAGAAAATAAGAGAAAGCGATGAATTAATGAGATGATAAAATGGAGATGATTTTATCTTTGTTATCAATATATGTTTTAATAATTTAATTTAAATATTGATCACTTAAAACTTCGAAATTTTCTAGAGAAATCCATTGAAAAATACAAATTCGAAATATTATTAGAAGAATTGAAATCTGTGCGATAGCAACGATGGCTTACACACGTCATTACGAATCTATTACCAGGTAATACTTTAAAATTATGAAAGGATAAAACTTACCATTTTTCACTTTTTTATCTACATATATGTTTGAGTTATATAAGATGTTTGCGGTCATTTTAAACTTGTCCAGAATAAGTGTACTTTTGCGTCAAAATTTAAAATGCTATGAGAGATGTCAACTGTACCTCACAAATCATTCCTGCTAGTGATCGAACTGTTTAATTTGTCTTTTTTGAGCTATCTGTCGATTCGTTGTTATCGTTATTACGATAATATTAACAGGATGGATTTCACAACAAATTGCTGAATATTTCAATATTAATTAGCAATAATATTGAGCATCTGATTTTAGCGGTTTAAATTTCGATCGTTTTGTGGATCGATTTGATGAGCCTACACTGAATAAAATGCGCCAGCAATACTGGACAGCTAAGCAATTAATCAGGAAAAAATTGGGAAAGAAGGTTAATGAGATTTTACCTGTTACAAATGATAGTATTGTTAGTTATTTTTATTAGTTAGATAATAAAAATTTTTTAAACCTTTTAAAAAGCAATTCAAAGTTCTCTCATAGAAAATAAAATTTGAACGAAACTTGATAGAAGTACTAATTTCAGGAAGATGAACATTTGTTAGCTTCAGATGCGGAATTTGATACCAAAATAACTCTCTTTCGGTTCGTTCAAGAAACATCAGACCAGATGCTTTGCTATATCGATGATTATCAACATTATCTAAGCGGTATTCTTCTTAGATCAATCAATCATAATTTATCCAAGGTTTCTAAGTTTTATAATTTCCACATTAGAATATTCATCAAAAATTTAAAAATTTATCGACGTTAGTGTTTCGCATACATGTTTAAACATAGATTACCTTTTTCATATGTTATAGCTTATATTTCGAGGTCTTGAAAAAGAACTGTCATTAAAGAAATGGAACATAATCAAAAAAGTAGCTATTGTTATCGAATGTAATAAAAATCTTCAGAATTAGTGCAAATGGAATTTGAATTGAGTAAAATGTTGAAAGTGAATGGTAGTGCAGAAACGACAGCTGCTGGCCGTGTTATGGTCGCTGTTGCCAGAGTATTAGCGATATCAGTACATCATAGGTTATTTCTAAAACATCTCTTCGCTATCCTCGATTCATAATCATTGTATTGTTATGCAAAATCATAATTTTGTCTCTTTTTCCAAATGATGATCAAATTTTTTGACGGACCTTTAATTTTTTACTGTTCCTTCTATAAGTGGTAAAAAATTTGTTGATTCTCTTTTAAAAAGTAGAGACATTAATAGAATTTATTAATAAAATCATTAATAAACAATTTATTGATTAATAATAAACAATTAATAAATTAATAATTAATTAATTAATAAGCAATTTATTAATAGAATCTGCAAAATTTGATTGCTAGATTACAAATCCGAAACCCTCTACTACGATTCTTTGATGAACTTCATGTTTTCACGGAAAGAGCCATCTTGGATTGTGCGGATACAGTGGATGCTGCGGAAAAAGCTAGAACTGAATATAGAGGATCATTATTATGGATGAAGAAAACAAGTAAAGAGGTTAAGATGTTTCTGGATCAAATTTCTTGAGTGTTAATCAGTTTCTACTTACTGTCTAGAACTGATGTATTTCATTCAAATATTAGGGGTTCAAGGTAATTCATTGTCTTACAGATGGTAATGCCTGACCTCTGCAAGCTTTATATATTCAGTCCCCCGTCAACTTGATGACTAATTTCCTAGTGTCGGATGTTAAGAGTTTACCCTGATAATACATGTTTGTTTTCTCTTCGCATTGATTATCCCATATTATAGCTTGACCCAGATGCAGAAAATATTTTGGAAAAGTTTCGCACTGCACAGAATGTTGTTAGACGAAATAAGGAGAAACTGGATAATTTAAAATTGGATACTCTTCAAAAAGTGGATTTATTGGTCGCTAGTCGCTATAATTTGTTTTCGCAGGTATTATGTAATCAACTTCATTTTCTTATTCGAAGCTCACTTTTTGCGAAGGATTTTTATTTGATGTAACTTTGGTGATATGTACAGCATCGTTAAATCATTAAGATTTCACATAAAAATGGGAGTAGACGTGAAATTTCTATCATATATCTGTCAGATTATGAAACTGAAAAACTTCGAATTTCTTGGTAAACGATCCATTTAAAATTATTAATTGTTGCTCTGCATGTAAATTAATATTTGATGTTTAGCAACTAATATAAAATAGCTGTGGATTAATCTTTCTTGAGTTGCATCTCAGATTACACATCATGATCTGGTGGTCGATATCATGAATGTTTTCCAGAATGATCAAATGATTTCTAATGATACCAACTCAAGAAAGAAAAATAACTCAGAAAATTGCACATTTCATTTTCATTCAACTTATGATTCAGATTAATAATTTAATTTGTTGCATACTTTGACAGTTATTGGAATCGTATCAGAAATTATTATACAACTACTATGAGCAAACAACGCTGGCATACGAGAAGATTTATGATTTCGTGTCCAGTCGTAAACATTATGAATTTGAAGTACTTGCGGTAATTATTTTCTAAATTCGAAAATGTCGTGTGTACTTTTACGTGATCTAAGAGAATGTTGGTTCCAGTCAAAAGATAACAAATAAGTGAAATATATGGCGATTCTTGTAGGATTTGATCGAACCTTCGAAAGACGTCGATTATGAGAATGACGACCAAACGACAACTAACGAAGGGCAACCCGATAGGTTGTTTATTTTATTCTCGATTGTACGCTAAAAACTTTAAAAAGCACTTAAAAAGAAATTTGCTAGTATGAATGGCAATAAATTTCCGGTTCATTTCACTCACCAATAATAGTAAGTTTCAGTAGCTGATCATTAAATATTTTTCAGTCTAATTGAACTTGATCAATGTGAGCAGGAAATGGAGCAAATATTACAAGATTTGGAGAGTTTGAACGGGCATGATTTATTGGGCAACAGAATTGAAAGTCCACTGGGCTTACCAAAAGAACATCAAAATTGTGATAGCATTGAACCAATAAGTGATATACCAAAGCAAACATTAGTATTAATTGAAGCACATCCAATCAATGAAATATCAAGTACCACAATTCCAGCTATAGCTGCGCCACCAGGATGGAAGTCAAAGAGAAATGGTAAACTTCAAATTTTAGTCTTATGATGTTCTGAAATGGGATGAAATATCTCGGGAGTCCGAGAAAATAATGATGTTGAGATTTTGATATGCAATCGTTACGTATTAAATAGTAAATTTTGCAATAGTTTGTGATGAGATTGTGGTGAAATCGTGAGGACTATCTGAATATACCAACTCACCTAACTACAATTGTTACGTGAATAACCGCGAAAAAAATGATTATTCAGTTGTTCATTGTCCATCCGACCTTATGGATTTTCCATCTTTGGATGATACTGCTAGTGTAAACTCATTCGCATCTGATTGGTCGAAGTTAATGGAAAATGTAACTACACCTGATGCAGTAATTACTTCATCTCCTGTTCCACCATCTTCATCATCATTAGCCCTACCATCTCAATTGCTGCAATTTTCTTCAATGGAAAGCGGTTTCCCGAACCCGTTCGCAGATTCAGTAAATCCAAATTTCGATGTAAGTTCAATTTGATAAAACAATGGAAAATTGCAATCTGCTTAGTAAGACTTCAATGAGTTTAATTTGAATACAGCTTTAGACGTCTTCTACACAACCGTGAACTATTATGTTTGCAGGTTTGGAAAGGATTTTTGGAAGAATTTGAGACAACTAAAGTGAGTGATAGTGGAGTGTTTAAAAATTGTTGACAGGATTTCTTGCAGAATCTTGAACATTCATTCTTTTTATGTTTATGTTTATAAAGAGGCTCAAATGCTTCTAAGTTTCATATATAAATGTATGATGCTGACGAATTAAAGATATTCGATTCGAGTGAATCCACTAATTTGTCTTTTTTCTTCTCTTTTATACATGAATTTCAATTTTTTATGTGAAATTGCTGACAAATGAAAAGTTTAAAAATGCAAAAAATATCGCTGGGAATCTCTTTTGTTCTGTACGATAAAGATATAAAGGACTTTTTATCTCATTCATCAAATGTTCCGTGTATTTGCGCTGAGAATTTTTTGAAAAAATTCAAGTGATGAATTTTTCAAGTGTGTCAAAAGGAACATTTCTTTGAAACTCCGTTTTTGAAATGAGAGAAAAGATTTTATTACGTAGACAAGGAATTGAATTATAGGTACTTTGACTTCCGTTCCGAAATTTTCAATAACGACTTCAGTAGGCGCTCATTTTCTTCTCGGATCCTTCTCTCTTCCTCACGCTGCAAAAGTAAATTATACTGTTATACTGCGCAGATCAATTTAATGAAAGCTTATTGACTGAAACTTGCTCGGAAATAACGAAATTAAACATCAATAATTCTCCTGCTTGATTTGCACGAGTTAAAAAACTAAGAGTTCGGATATTATCGCGGTACGAAAAGATGAAGGGGACAAGAAAAGTCGAAGTAGATTGTTGAAAATTTCATTAATTGAAATTTACGGAAAGTGTGTTTTAAAATTTCAGCAATGTCGAAGAGATTCAAGAATTAATTTATTATCTGGCATTTCTTATTATTTGAAAAACTTATTGATGGAGAAAATTCAATAATTTAAGGGATAAATTGTGCAATGAAATAACCTTCTGTAATGACATTCTTGGACGTGCTGGCATTGATTTAGATCGATGTCTGGTTTCAACGACAGGCTTCGCCTTCAGTATCTTAAAAATGGCTGAAGAATACAAATCTTAAAAATCGAATTTTGGACAAACGAAAAATAATTAAAATAAAGCTGAAAATTCAACAAAATAACTCGTTCATCTTCTGAATAATGAATATAAATGGAAGTGATACAGAGAAGTGTAATCTCTATAAATTAATCGTACTATTCTCCTTATCATGAGAAATACGTAAGGTAATATAAATTGTATCTTATAGAATCGACGAACTATATGGTATAAATTAAAATTTGTGTTTTAGTAATGAAATTTTATTGAATTTTGCATACCTTCTCTTTGTGTTTGATAAATTGATATAATCTCTCGTGATGTTGTATTAAATTATTCATTCCTCGTATCGTGGATGTCGAAATATCTGAAATTATAATTACTTTGAAGAAGATTTACATTGTATAAGTACAGTTTACAATGAAGCCAATTGAATTTATCAGAATTTGAAATAAATTAAAGAAAGGTCAAAATAAATAATCATCCTAAAACATCTTTTCCTGAATTAATTTACAAAATATATCCCATTAAAATATTACTAATGTCTGAAAAGATGATAGATTGTAGTTATGGCCAGCTGTGATATATTAGGTTAGGTAGGCATCACCATGGAAACGAACAAATGATTGAAATGAAAGATAATATTTCTTAATTCTCCTTTTCAGTCTAAAATTTTCATTTCCAACCAATAAATTCTTTTAGCTATACACTTGTTAAAATTTTCACGTCTATTTTCTATTTTCCGATAAATCAAAATTACTATCAACATATCATTATCATTGTTATCTAATAAAAGGTCAAACTGTTGAAATTTCTTATTTCGAACCAACAAATTTTAACAGTTCATGGCAATTTTTCTTTTTTTTGTCATTTCAGATAGTTGTAAATGGAAATATCATTAACGACTGTATCGTTTAAAAGTTGTACAATTGAATTGCTCATTTTGATGCATTTCGTTCCACAAATTTCAACACAATGATTCATTCAACGATAAACGATCTTCACCGTAATTGTTTGACAATTTGTTTTTATTTCTAACTCTTTGCATAATAACAAATCATTTTCTTTCATTTACAATGCGACAAAATTAAATTTGTCAAAATATAGCAAAGAGCTGAAAATGTGTTGTGCTACAAATAAGTTTAGTTTTACCTTCTCTTCATGCTTTCTACTATTTCATTTTGTAACAATCATCTAATGTAATGGACATTTCAGAAGTTCGATTAAATAGACGTCAAGAGAGAGAGAGAGAGAGTAGTCCTTCTCTTCTTATCAAATGTTATTTGATGACAAGCTAAAATTAATGCATGCATTGGTCCTCAACAAAAACTCATTTTCGTCTTTCTTTCACTTCTGATTAAACTATATGTGTTGTATGTGTGTGTGTGCTTGTGTGTGTGTGTGTATGTGTGTGTATGTGTCATCAAGTGTGTCACTAATCGTTTTATCCAATGCATTGCTTGTCATAGAAGTTGGAGAAGCTGTATTTCTTTTAACATTATCACTATCTCCTAACACATTGTAATGCATTAATAGTCGATCAATTTTAATTTCTATTTTTCAATGATTGCATAAACTAAGAAAACGCTTGGGCCCATCAATAATTCGACGTGGTGATATTAATTTAAAAAAGACTAAAACGGTTAATGTCAAAAAATTGAATTTCATCATTGCTGATAAATTTGATTCATAATATGCAGAAAGTAATCTCAGTTCAATTTCAAGGATCTCAACTTTTTTTAAACGAAATTGTCTTTGTTTTCAGAATTATAAAATGAGAATTAAATTATTTAATTAATTTGGGTTCATATTTTTGCCTAACATTTTGAGCAATGTATAAGCAATTGCATTTCTATTAAATTCGTCTTCAAATTGTAATCATTCGTTTTGGAAGTTAAATTGCTTAAATTACAGAGAAGAAAAAATCCGAAATGGCGGCTTCGTCTTCACGAAAGAAGAAGGAATGATGAATATATGGCTAAATATTTCTATTAGAAGATAATCAACGTATAATGTCAATGACGCTAAAATGAACGCAAATGAGCTATTGATGATTCCATTGCATCTTACCACGCCACCATTACTTGTTATGTGAAAAATTAGATGTGATAAAAATATAGACAAACATTGGAGAAATGTTGTTGCGGCGTGGTTATCTTACTTTGAATTCATTTCTTATTTTACTTTCGCATAAGTTGTAATTTAGTAATTGGTATTAACTGGTAGCTATTTAACTTATAATAATTATAATTAATCTCTAATTCTCATTAAATTCGAAAAATTTTCAACTTTTACGTACTAATTCTTATCCTTTCCATTGATTTTCGTATAACGCATCAATTTCAATTTTAAATTTTAAATTTTTGCAATTAAAATATTAGCAAAAATGAAGTACGGTAATATATCGAAGTGGAAGATAAAAATTGATTAGTATGGTAGAGATGAATAAGCAATGAGGGAAACAACGATGCAATAAGCTATTCCCAAATGATAGTGAAAAAAAGTTCAGTTCAGTACTATAAGTCGGGCCTTTTTGCCCTGTTAAGTCATTAGCAAGGAGTTATATTCAACCACCATATGCTAGATGCTTTATGACTTTCCAGCAAATTTGCAAATTCCTATTAAATGACAGCTTCTGTCAATAAAGAAGATAAGACTTCACTAGCCCTAGGGAAAATGGGAAATTAGCAACGGAAGTTGGAGATGTGAGGAAGCAAACTGAAAAGTTCTTAATTGTAACTATTTTCAAATTTCATTCAACAATAACAACTTACATCGGTTTTTCTTATCAATTCTGCGCTTTAGCATATAATTTTCCATGAATTTCTTGTGAAGTATTGCAAATAATTAATTATTTGAAAATGCAAATTTAGAATATGCATAATTTACATAATAAATTCGTAAATGTTAATTTCCATCTTCCTTTAAGATACGATAATATTCTATTTAAAATTAGAAAGTTGCAAACATTCTCGTAATGACAAATATATAAAGGACTTCTTTGAACGATTAAATCCTCCCCGCTCTTGCCATCTTTATTTCGTCTCTTTCATCTCTTAATGGTGTCACTGATTGATTGACAAATGAAATGCAATTATACCTTCACTTCATTTCTTTTCAGATATTTCAACAGAATTTAACATTCTTCTTCACTAGAGATTTTGTATCTTCGTAATTGTTTAAAAATCTATAATATCATTTTTGAAATGATTACTTTTTTCCGCCTGAAATTGATGATAATCATTGTGATAGGTAATTGATGACAAGTAAAAATACTAATGCGGAATACATAATGATGATCATTGATTATCATAATGAGATAACGATAGCAATGATGATGATTATGGCAATAAAATGAGCCAAAGATGATAGGAATAATTATCGCACTTCTGTATCGTGGATAAGAATTGATGCGTTGAAATTAAAATACGGAAACTCAGGTTTAATGAATTTTTAATTATCACTTTCTTTGGCAGCATTAATTAATTTATGATAAAACTGATATATTAGAGAATCCATTGTGTTGACTTACTCCTTAGATCCTATATATCATTCGGACTAAATGAGAGACGACTTAAATGTCCAATGTGACTTGGCTCATTTATAAGTCATTCACAGTTAAGATGTTAAATTAATCTCAAAAGAATGAAACTTTCTTTCTTTTCTGTATTTCTCAATAAGAGAATAACTCAACTTGAGCCTACCTCATTAGTTAGGCCAAGTTTAACACAAACAAAGAGAAGTTATTATCATATGTTAATATAGCTCCTACCTTTGCTCCCTTCCACTGTTAACTTTTCATCCATATATCTGCTCTAGAAGTTCAATCAAAATTTTAATGAGATTATCAAAAGGTAAGAAAGTAATAATTCAAATTGATATTCCATAGAAAAAAAAATTGACTGTCTAAACTTTAATGAATAAGTGAAACTATGCCGGAAGAGATTTGACTCAATTCTTTCTTATCAAAGTAGATTGTAAACAAAATTATATAAATAATACTGTATTCAATCCAAAAACATTCCCTCATCGATGTAAATGATTGAATCATTGAAAACAATACTTTTCCAGTAATTTGATTAATTCTCAATTCGATTGGTTTATCATTTATCATATTTTACCATTTGCGCCACATTCAGGAAAGGGAAAAGTTAATAAAGAAAGCTTGGGAAGATTATTGAAGATAAAGATCGCAGCAATAGGAATCCAATGAATGTCCAATGATACAATGGATGGTAAATATGCTACAACGCTTTATGTAACAGAAAAATGCGTCAAAGTTGTAAACAATGGAAATGATAACTATTGCCTTTTTCAATGAAGCTAAAATGTAGAAGGATGTAACAATTTTAACCAATGTTTATTTCCATCTTTACTTGTTGTTTTATTTATTCGATAATTAGACATGTAATATCTCTTTTGATAATTACTACCATTGACTTTTTACTGGTCATTATGAGGAGCAGTTATTATTTATGTAAGATACCATTTGCTCTTGTTAGATTAACTTCCAATCATAGGAATATCTGCAATGAAAATAACGGCGCATATAGATAATCCTGTTCCTGTGTGGAATTTTCTCTAATATCGGTGTTGGTGACATACAGTGAAATAATTAAAATGGCGCTCTTGACGCACTTGACAAATGATCAAGCGTGGAAGGGTATTCACAATTATATCAGATCGGTTCAGGCCGAATTAGATGATGTATCACCGATTCAGTCCCTCTATCAATGTCACCATGGATCCGGACAGGTTTTTGACCAGCGATAGGGAAAAGGGGCAGAGGGCATTGCCTCCCTCATTATATGTGCATTTCCAGCAGAGATAAAAGCCTGTGCAAACCGTTCAATATGCTTTTAAGCTCTCTTTAACAACGAGTGTATGTGTTTGTGTGTTTGTGTGTGTGTGTGTGTGTGTGTGTGTGTGTGTGTTTGTGTGTTTGTGTGTGTGTGTGTGTGTGTGTGTGTGTGTGTGTGTGTGTTTATGTGCGTGCAGCCAGACCGATCCGTTGAGAGTACTTTCACGTTGGCATGCACCACGGGTGCCAGGGCATTGCACTGCCATGCGATCGAGGGGTTGAAAGGAGGATGGAAGAGAGGCCCGTGCAGGAGCAATTGGCTTCCGCCTTTCTTCTCTTCCTTTCTTCTTGGCTGACTTTATCTACAGATGCTGCTGTTTTCCCCTAAATTCTGACCTCTTCTTCCATGGTTGTGCTTCCTCGGCGGTACATAACACTTTCCGCCTCTCTCCTTCCCGCCACTTTCTAATTTCAATTCTAAATGACCATTTTCTTTATGAAATGTGAGATTTATCAAACTTCCATTATGTGTTCCTTTCAAAGTTACAAAAGAGAATTCATTATGATATTTGATTTTTGCACTTTCACCAACAGCTTCCTTAATGAAATTTGGCTGTAAACATAAATTCGGAACTTACAAATGTTAGCACTTATGTATTGTTGCATACATTTTTTTTACCGTTCGCATCTATTGACCTTTACCCTATACGTATTTTTACAACTCATTGAATGATTAATTGCAATAGATTTTTCATTTTTCACTAATTGAATCAACTTACCTTGAAAAAAATCTTTTTCTTTACGTTTTAGAAAGAGTTGTAACTTCCGCAAACGATTCATTATGTTATTATCCCGAAATATCTCAAATTAGACCAACGGAAGGAATGTATTCATTAAAAAATGCATGCATTCATATAAGATGTGATTAATGATTGTATAATATAATTCCCAGTTCATATCTCCCAGAATGAATGCATAAACTGATGATTTGAATATTGTTGAGAGTTTTTGTGCTACCCTTCTCTCCAATGACAACTTCCCAAAGGTGCGCCAATCAAAGAATGAACACTTTGCCGTCATTATATAAGATGTAATTTACCGCCAGCTCTTTTTTCTGAAATAAAACTGGAAGGATTGCTGCTTTTCAAAAAACTTGTTTGATTGTAAGGAAATTTACTTCCACGCACCTATCCATCCCTTCACAGATCTATGCACAAACGTACACATATACGCATACACATATACAAGATAGATATAATATGGATATACACACACATACATATGCATTCACATATGTATGTACGATCCCACATTTACTTTCGGATGTTTTGGCCCATTTGTGTGAGCTGAACAGTCTGTTACAAAGACATCGATTAAAGGCTTAAAAAAAATGGCCTAGGAATTTTGTAAGATTACATCAACTAGGGAAGAATATATGTTTTTGGTATTTTATTAGTTTAAACAAATGGAGGAACGAAAACTGATAAATTTATTGTAGATGAATATTGTCCTTGAATTTACTGCCTAAAAGGATATTTAATAAATTAATTACAAATTTCGAAGTTGAATTTGATTTCATTACCACTTCATAAATATAGACTAGAGACTGTGACGTCTTTCAATAATTTTTTTGCAGAACACAAATTATTCTTAGAAATATTCGGTTTTGGTAGCTTGCACATGAATTGTTCGTAGAAATGTTCGGTCTTGATAGCTGCATTCGTCATTATATTCCGCGGGATAACGATTCTTCGGGATGAAGCAAGCCCAGTCTCACATCATCATGATTTAAGACTACTAATCATTACCTTAATTTTATATGATCCATTTCATGTTATGTTACGCTTATTGCCTTTTTGAAGTGTCATATTTTCTTTCCAAAAATTGATTTAGTGAATTATTACTAAAATTGATTTAATAAATTACCGTTAAAATTGATTTAATGAAATTTATATGAATCAGTGCTAAATTATTGTTAGTTTCATTGCAGATGCTATCGATGGGTATGGGAAGATGTGCATATATTGTATAGTTCGTTACAAGAATTGCTGTTGATTTCCTGCGATTTGTCATAAAGTTTCTTATTGCTATCCTTCAGTCATCCATATTTTCCTACACTGTCTTGCAGATTTTTTTCTTCCTTCAATTTCGGGTTATCAGCAACTGTAGAGCTAAATAAATTAACGCAATAAAGAGCACACAAAATGGATTGTGATGCCGAATTTAATGCATTAGTTTCCATGTATCAAAGTGTTGTACATGATATGAAGGTATGTTTCCATTTTTTTCTCAACATTTTTACCTTTTTATTTTGGACTTTAGGACGAGAAATAGATATATAAAATTTGTCTTCTAAATGTGAGGAACGAAGATGGGTTATGTGTTGTATGGCCAAAATGAAAATTTATAAATTTTGTTCAGTAAGAATACTCATGATTATATTGAAGTTACAAATGATTTTTTGGTCATCCGTTCAATTTTTTTTTAGTTAACTTATCCAGCATGGGAAAATGTCGCTCAAAAAGCCCTCAAACTTGCGTCACAAATGAAATCGACGTTAATTTGTATGAATGCTTTCATTGATGCTATACAAACTGTTGGTGATGTTGCCAATAATTTAAAAGGTATTTTAAACTGTTTTTGCTTTCATGCAACTTTTCGCTTGCATCTTTCATTGTTTTAAATATTGAAAGAACTCAAATTGATACTCCATTCTGTAACTTGGATAACTCAAATAGATGCCATGTTTAAAACCCAAACCGATGTACCATCTTATCTGACAATACTTATTCTGATTTGAAACTTCAGTCGCGAAAATGAAATTCTTCGAGAAGGAAGAGACGCTTGGAAAATAGTCTACTGCGTTTTTCTGAGTCATTAAAGAAGAAAAAATTTTTGGTTTTCGAACCAATTTCTTGAAGATTAGATAAAAGCTGTGGTTTAATCAATTTTTTTTTCATATGAGAGTCTTCCAAGTAATCGATTTGTGGTATCTCTACTACTAAGCATGCAACTGAACCACTGCTTTTTACCATTATAGTTTTGTAGTCACTTGTTTTACCTTATTGTCCATTTTATCTTTTATTCCATTAGCTTATAATATAAACTTATTCGTAATAGTAATATTATACATCTCGCTTATTATTTTTATTTTTGAGCATTTCGCTTGAAAATATTTGCCTATGTTTTTGTAAATTTCCATTTAGTTTAGAGACTTATTACTTTGGTTTATCTTCAGATGCACAGCATTGAATGATTTGTGCAGTACAAACTTAGTGATTTGAGTGGTGAAGATTAAGCGATCTCAAAGAAGTTGGAGATATGTTTTTAGGTGCCACTCGCGATATTGGTGCATGTCTTACACGTGTTTGCATGCGACAGCGATCTATCGAAAATCGTCTGCGTAGTTTTGTGGACTCGCTAACCGATGAATTAGCCATAACCTTGCAAAAGAAGGGTACTCATTGGAAACAACGAACCATGGAAATGGATCGACATGCGAACAAATTTTATCGAAAGGTGAATTGTAAGGTACATTGTGGATATCACTTCTTGCCGTTAATTCATATTTATTTTATTGAGCAAAGAGAGGTCAGGTCTCAAACTGTCTCGGGGTTTCGAATTAAATTGTTCAAAACTGATTCGTCTGCGTTTTTTGACTGATTAATGAGTAGACTGATTTAACTTCTCCTTGTTTGTTTATTCACTCTAAATCCTGAAAACTAATGTCTCAAAAAATGCTAAAATTTCCACTGGCGTTTTTTTCAATGAGGGAGTTCAAATTTGCATTTTCTGAAGGTAGGAGTCGAAACTTCCTGTGAGTAAGTTGAATGACATAGTGAGAGGACACTAAAATTTATGACTATGGTAACTTTTGCTAAGATACTTTCTGGGCCGTTGATAATTATTTTTCTTCAAAGTAAGTTATTAGTTCTACGGTTTTTAAAAAACAGTTAATTGACAGAATATGTTCTTTAATGCTAATTTTTGTGAAGCTGCTGCACAGAAATCATAGCTTCAACTGGCCGTTACTATTTATTTATGAGTAATTAATGGGTATCTTTTTTTGGAAATGAATAATATATATTTTGTTTTCTTGTAGATCCGTTCACGTAAAGGTGGCATAGATTTAAGCACCGTGAATGAGCAACGTCGTATCTCTCAGGCCTTGCTAACGGAACAGCGGAATCAAATGTCATTTTTCGTCTCGGCTTTGCTCCCTGTTCTCGTAAGTACTTTGCCAAAACATTCTTGATCTCATCTCCTTATCATCCAAATCATGTTTGTTTTCCAGTTATTTGGTATCTTCATATGAAATGAATTAATTGATCTCATCGGCATGTTATTCTTTTCTTATTATTTTGTGTATAGTTTCTTTCTAAAAACTTAGGAGCTTTCTTGTACTGATAAATGCTTGGGCGAGGTGCCTTTTAAAGAAAATTCTACAAGTGTAGAAATTTGTTTTTATTGATTTTTCTGCGGTGTTAGTCTTTTAAAATTCGATGCTATTGATAACAGTTATAAATTTTTAGATTATAAAATTTTTTTCATTTCAGAACAGTCAGTTGGGTCTTTTAGATGAAAGCGGTCATCTTCGGCAAGTAGCAGATCATTTACATGTTACGGTTCGATCTAGCAAGTCGACAGCAATCATTGATACTATTTTAAATGATATACATGAAGGATCAGATAATTCGTGGCGTAGCTGTTTGTCCAATAATGCCAGTCGATCCTTCTGCATCTATAATGGCGATGACATCTCAATTAGAGCACCTTCGCCAACACCCAGTACCTGTACATGGCCAACAGCTGTAGTCGGTAAAGTTTTAAGATCTAAAATTAGAAAAGCATTAACAGTGTTGTTGCTGTGTTGCTGAACAAATTTATTTGATTTAGTCACCGTTTCAGTTATTACTTCCTATCTTGTGGTTTCAATGAAATACAGATTCTTTAACTTATATTTAAAGATCCGAATGTATATAATATTGCGTAGTGGAGTTGTTGCTGCGAATCATTTCAATTTTTTTAAACACCTGTGAGATAGATCTCAACAGTACGGTTTGAAATTTCGAAAATTTTAGAAATTATGAATCAAGATCTCGGTTGCAGGTAATTCCATATATAATTTCAGGTTTTGCATCCAATGCGGATTCATCATCAATACGGGCCCATACAATATCGGTAGTAGAACAGCCACGGCGTACGATGCTTAATTCCCAAACCTATGCGCCTCCATCTCCATCACAACCTTTCGAATTTGCTTTAAAAAAACCACCTTTACCCAAAAGAATCATTTCCTCCTCCAACTCCATTATTTCTGCTGTTCCAGATTTTCATGGATCGTCTATTGGAATTGACAAGGTAATATAAATTCTTATAATCACACATGATTATATCTATACGTTTTGCTCTTGAAAAATCCACTTCTATGATTGATTGCACGATTATTGAAAGTGCTGATTGTAAGTTATATCAAAACATGGTTTCACAGATTAATACTAAAATCAGATAATGTATGGCTGCTTTTCAATTCTTATTCTATAGTGTGTTATGTTAAAAATTTATGTTTATTTATGCCTCCAATGCTTCTGTTCCGTAGAGCTTATTTTTATCAATAAAATGGACAAATCGAATTTGCATAATTTGATAACCTTTTTCAGACCCTTCATCACAAAGGAACTCTGCTGTCATCTTTATCGGCGGATGTATCAGAAGAGTCAATTTTAAGGCAACCAGCTAGGCCATTAAGTTTTGCATATGAAGATGTAACAGCACATCCAAACGGGACATCTACTCTAACTCGTAATGGTCATGTTAATAATGGCTCTTGTACAAAAAGCGATGGTTAATTTTTACTTCTGTTTGACTGAAAATTCAGTTTTTAATGTAAAAATCAATTCATAAAACAATGAGATCTTTGCTATTGATCTTTGCAGTGGCAAGATTCAGAATTGATCAAGTGGAATTAGAGATCATCTTACGAATTCCAATATTTTAATGAAATCTGTTTTGCTAAGGTCGTACTTTGTAATCATGAATTTAAAATATTTCCATCCTGAGGTCGTTTAAAGTGTATGAAGATGTTAGTGAAATAAGATAAGGCATCATTTAAATAATGAAAAAAATCTTACCACTGTAATATTCTTCCCTTATTTAAATGGTGGCCTATATAATCGCGAACAGTGTTTCTTTTGCTTTTCCAGATAAAGTAAAAGCGAATGCGTCACTGATTGCTGAAACTATTGAGCAGATCGATAAACTTGGTTCGGAACTTGATTCCTACTGTAACGCAACGCCTGTACCTGTAGCACAGCAAACGATTCACATTCGTTCGGGTAATTTTTATTATTTACAATAAAATCTATATCTATCTATATATTTTTTTAATTTTGTCATTATCTAAATATGTACGATTATTTTGGATAAAGTTAATTTTAGGTAGCTGTAAGCCTCCACCACCTCCAGAACGTCGTAATTCAACAATCACTGCGGCAACACCAACAGCTCCATCAGTGGCCGAGATACGAGCAGCTGGTGGCACCGCAGGTTCATCTGATTATGCATCATCAATTGCTTCATCTGGTGAATTTGGTCGCGACCAGTTTTCAATGCGATACATTTAAATGGTGGATTATTGTTATAATGCCATACATGACAACTTTTGCATTTCGTGAAAAGTGCATCTTAATTTTTTTCACCTTTTCGAAAAGGTATCTGGAAAGCAAAGAATTTAAATATCAGAAGAGAAAAAAGAAAGAAAAGCTCTAAAGTAACCAAAATGACAGAGTTTTTTGAGTGGGAGTATTTCCCGAAAGTTGTAAAAAAGATCTGTAAAAGATTCTGGAAAACATACTGTTCCACACTGTTGTAAAAATAATTGAGCTATTGTTTCTCGTATGTTATAAAAAAAGATCTGTCCTAAAAATATAGCTGAATTCTAATCACAAATTTACGGTCCTTTTGCCGTATTTTCATGAATATTACATCGTTGAGCAGCACATAGAGAAGGCGCAGTGAAATGAAACATTTGGTTTGATAAAATTTCATTTTGCGGCGAAAAGAGAAACACAGTTAAACTGTCACCATAAAACGTCTTTGATTGCTGGATTGGCATTTTTATGATAAAACGAAATATAGAGCTTTGCATAAATTAAAAATAAAGTGACGCCATTTAGCTAATGATTGATTTTACGGGATCTTCCAAAACTCTTCACTAGTATTTGGAATTCTTCATCTACTCTTCAGTGCCCATCGTGTTTGTTTAATAACTTCCCAGATTGTTCATTCATTTTCTCCTATGCTGTACTATTTTATTTCACGGGAAAAGATGTGTCTCAATAGTTTTGCTTTTCAAGGTTTGCTTATTTTTAGGTTATGGGTTATTTCTTGTGATGTATCTGTACATTCACAGGATTATTCCATTTTTGTTACCTCTTTGTCATATATTTTTTTCGGTTTGTTTTTGTACAGTGGATATGCGTGTTATGAGATGTATTTCTTTTTCTTTTCTATACCTATCTTCGTTTTATTGTTGACGGTACACCGCACATGAACGAGTTAATTAGCATCGTAATTTGGGGCTATTTGATACTAATGATTGCATTATCTAGGGTTCCTCGTAATCCTTCTTTAAAGCTCAGTAATATAAGGACTAGACTATGTGAAATACCGACATCGAATACCATAGTCACATACTTAGCACAGATCAAATACTTCGGAGAAGGAACAGAAAAAGTGTAGAGGATTCGATAAACTTAAGAATGCAAACAGTCATAGAAACCGAAACCTTTTATATCACTGCTCTTTGAAATTGATATCTATAAATACTAATAAAATTAGAACCGATAAGTTCTAACTAAGAATTAACGTCAGCGGATGAACAGTTAAATGTATGAAAAAGCAATTCTTTCCAAAGCATGCTTTCAAATGTTAGTAAAATTTATTTCATACTCTCAATAAAAACTTCGCGTTTTCAGTAGTGGGATTTGCTTCAGTTTCCGAACTTGACATTGCGATTAATTTTTACATTCCCGGTCACTCTTTTGAGGGGGAAGTCCGAAAATAGCCAAAATTCAAACGAAGTTGTTCCAGGAAAATGAAAGTAAGAATCGTTTGTGGCGCCAATCGAACCCATGCTGGTATAAAACCCTGTAACACACTCTCATATTGAGTTATCCAATCTTTACAAATTTCAAAAATAATGACGGACCTTGAAGAATAAGATGAATGGTTTACCTTGAAAAAACCAGCTGGTCCAAGTTTCGCAGTATATAAGAAGCAAGACAAGATACTCTGCAAAATATACATCACTCAATATTCATTTTAAATTTAGTATTATCGAGCTTGAGAGGATTTCGATGTTATGATCATCAATTGGTTTAAAGCTGTGCACACGTACAAGGAAGTCAGATCTCTCCGCCTACTCTATACACAGTGGATTAGGATCTGCGATGTAAGCCTGAACACCAATTAGTGAAAAATTTACGTCGAACTGGCCCGGCTTTGCGTTCATCATACGTGTCTTCATAACATCCAGTGGCTGAGTTAAAACTGTCGCAATCGACGCCTTAAACAAAAACTACTGGTATTTGTTGCGAACGGAACTATATGAAGGAATAAAAAAATGATGAGTGATTTAAAAACTATAAGAAACAAGCACCGCAGCAAATGAAGATCCGAAGTGAGTTGTTGGAGTATCCTTGAAGTAACCCGATGCAATAGCGATTTGTTTGATTTGGTCATAAAACGACAACTGACCAATGGTCATGAATACAGCTCTAAGTGTTGCCACTGCAGCTCCATTAAAAAGTTTAGTGACGCCTTCTTCACGCATCACTCGAAATAGCCCATCGAATGCATGCTTATAATTTCGCCGTTCTGCTAACGGTAACTAAACTTTGAAACAATATCTGGCTCACCAATTAACGCTATTACATCTTGATCTTACAACTTGGAACTGCTTTAATATGTTATGTTCAATATTAGATCAGACTCCTTAACACTAACACCAAGTTTTTTACATTTCCATTTTAGAATAAAATCACGTGCGTATTAAAAATAATACGCAGGTATTTGTAAGAACTGATCAAGATGTGGAGTGGAATTGAACGGAAGAAAGTTCATAGATGAAATAAAAATGTTTTACTGTTACTGAAGTACGTCAATATTTATCATTAATAAATTAAAGCTTGTTTGCACTTTCATTTCCGCCTCTTCCCCTAAATTAATCTTTTGGGTTTGAAAATTTTCACATATTTAGAATTTGTACTAGAGATAAAAGATTAGATAGCATTCTAATGCACCTAAAAAAATGAACGATATACACCTTCATATCATTTTGCATGCGCACGTTAATCATATCTCCAGGGGTACCAATAAAACCTCCGCATGCTCCACTTATCCCTGCCAGTGCAGCTTTCTGGTAGAGAGGAATGGTATTTGAATCTACAATAAGTCTGAATCATGCATATAAAACATCATTGCATCCCACAAATTTTTTCCTGATACTACACTAAGAATAACTGAAAATATTTGATATGATTTCACCAACATAATACAATTATAAATCACTCAGCCATTTTAAGAAGTATGAAGTAGTTAGTGTAGCGTAGTTGGTTTGGTTATTCAGGTCATACTTTTCTGTAATCCTGGAGAAATTCCGAGATACATTAAGATATCTTTTTACATATCACATCAGAATAATTTTCACATTTAGAGTAACACGTTTCCCAGTAGCGACACAGATATGATAACATAAGGGTCCGCTGCTAAACAATTTTGTTCAAATTTGTTCTTTAAACTTACTCTATATTTCTAACTAGTATTGGAAATACATCAAAAGCCGATAAGAATAAACAAACAAACCTCCCGGAAACTGCTTCTTCAACTGTTCATACATACCAAAACGTGTCAAAGAATATGTCATCTGAAAAACGTGAAAAATGAAAATCTATTCAGAGCACTCATTCACAATTGTAATCTCAACTCTATCACTAAGATACAATTATTGAAACACACAATGTCTCTAACGAAGCCATACTGTTTTCAAATAATTTTTGGAAAATTCTTAGTGGTCTCCTTGTCCACGCAAATTTTCAAAAATCACATAATTATGATGACCATTAGTCGTACTTTATGTGTGGCATCACATGGTCACCTAATATTTAAAACATCAAAACAAAAAGCTAACTTTTTTGACACAAATAAAAAATATTTTATATCTTACCTGTCTTAATAAAGAAGCTGAAATACCGTTGTAGAGACCTCGAATGCCATCACTTCGAATAATTTTCATTGTAATTTCAAAAATACCAATCCGACCATGTTGCTGAGTTTGCAGATGTACCTAAAAGAACATCTCTTGAATGATGATACTATGAATGAGTGATGATGACATCACCTATAGTATCATCATTCAAGATGACTAAACTAACCTTAAGTAAATCAAGTGGATGTGTACACATTGCCGCACCAGCAGATGCTACACCACCAAAGTACCATCGACTGAGACGTTGTTTCGTTGAATGAATTGACATTATTCTTATTAACTGTAATATTCATCGAAATACATCAATCTTAAATGAAATGATAAAACCGATTAATAATGCTCATTTCAACCAACATCTCTTGAATGATGATACTAAAGTGGATATGACAAGTTGTTTGATCTCTCAGAGTTTTCTCTTCCTAATTGACCAACACACTGACCTCTGTCTTAGCCACCAAAGTTAACACTTTAATTGTTTTTAGAAAGATCGAAAGAGTAAATAAAGAATGAGTATGAATGAGCCTCTTTTTACCATTCTGTGTCTGTGTACCATGTTGATTCCGTACCATGTTGATTCTGTACCATTAGAGGTAGCGCACGGCGCTCATGCAGCCTTTCGGCAAATGACTTTTCGATAAGCAGTTGGCGCTTTACGGCTTTTCATCCCTTCCATGTTTTCCTCTTCACTTACTAGTTGCATACCTGCATATATACTTAGCTATCTCTTAGATTCTCTACCACTTCTATTTGTGTCATTGTCACTGGGAGAATTTTCTGCGGGAGAAGTCGTATTTACGCCTGTATACCTCTTACATTCTGTTCGGTTTAATTATTTAAATCAAAACTTTCAAAACAAATTAAAAGCGTACGCACTTTTGAAATGCAAAATTTTATGCTTACAAAAAATATAATACAAATAAATGTGTAGGAGTTATTATTTGACTTGTCTGCTATCATTTCATACATATCTCTTATGCTTTATCTCGCCTTCTCAATCTTCAGTTTCAACCCGCTCTAAGTTATTGCCTACCGTGTTATTCTCAGAAACACTCCTCTGTAATTTGCATATGAATTTCAGAAGAGAGATGATTAACTTAATTAATTAAGAAAGAGAGGGAGAGGGAGAGGGAGAGACTGTCGATACAATTTCAATAATTTGCTGGAAGATTTCTTGGATCATTAACACAGGTTTATTAATTATTCAACTGACCGACATACTTTGCTGTCTTCAATATATTGATGGATGATTGTTCCATACTGAATGTTCAGCAAACCAACCACCTGCGACATCATTACTTCTTGTTTGTCTAAAAATATATCACATATATTTCATTAATCTGTCATATACTACTGTTAACGTTAACTGCTATATCAGTTACCATCAATAACAAAAAATTTAAAAGTAAATTGAGTGGAATTCTAAATATTCAGTTATCGTTCTTCTCGTCTTCTATGCAATAATATGGTGAGATTCTGTGTTATACATTAATTTACAAAGATTAGTTTAGATTTTTAAATTTAGCATCTACCTGTACTTTATAGATTTCAAAAAATGATTGCACGTTTCCATTTTTAAATACATTCAAGAAGCGGTCAACAATTGAGTCATTTGTACTGCGCGGTTATTTCAATTGTTGTCGGTAACTGTGCCATTCAACAGTGTTTTCCAGACGTCAGATATGTATGTCAGTTTTATTTGCCTATTTCTTCCTCCGTCCTTGCATGAAAATGTAGCAATAAAATCCTCAGTAACAAACTAATTCTGAGATGTGTGTGTGTGTGTGTGTGTGTGTGTGTGTGTGTGTGTCTATCTGTCTGTTTATCTATCAAACATTCGTATTCATGTGTGTGCAACCCATTTATGGTCATTGACGTGGAACTCCAGTCAACAATCAGTCCCTGCATTGTGGGTGCATTCATATTTCGCTGGTTTGCATGAAAATTCAGTCATTAAATTAATATTTAATTTTCAAATAATCTAACGAAGGATCCTTATTTCGAAAATTGTCATTTAATCATTTTACATAAATAATATCAATAGTGTTTGCTATCATATGATAATACCGACAGTTAGGAAACTGTAATTTAAATAAATTTAAATAAATCGATATTATTTCAGGCTACGAAATAGAAATGTTGCATTGAATGTCAAAAAAGTGTTGTAAACATTCAACTCCAAATGACATCTGTAACTGATCAAGAACGAATCTTCAAAGGAATACGAAGCGAATTCAATTTTTTCTTAAAGCGACATATTTATCTGGAAGTAAATCAGTGATTCTGATTATCGTTTGATGTTATATTTCATTCTCACTATACTTTAGAGTATGATTTCGTGTTTACTTCATCAAAGAAACTATTAATAGGTCAAATCAAATGCATATTTCAGTTTGAAAACAAAACATCCGAATATTCGCTAAAAACTGTCCTGGACTTCCTCAGACTGGCTAACATTGTCTTTTAACACACTATTTCACTTAAATTCTTGTTGCACTGTCGCTACCTATCTGAAGTGGCACAAATTAGTTTCGATAAGTCTTTTTAGGAACGTTTATGTATCTCTTCGTAGCTATACAGTGAATAAGGGACGGTTCAGAATAATTAAGAGAAATCCATGTTTAATAAATATTTAGGCCAATATTAGTATTAAAAATTTATTATTTATAGTTTTAATGATTTTAGAAATATGAGTAATGCTGGACATCGAGCACAGAAGGCAGTACTGATTGGTTCTTTGATTCTACTCCTTATTGCTTTGATTATTTCCATCATTGCCGTTCTCTCGCCTTCATGGCAAGTCGTTGATATACGCGAATTTCGTGCACAACATCATGTAAACACCTTTTTTACTTTATTTATCTCCGCTTCTTCTCTCCTTTTTTATTTCTTTACTGTCAACTGATATGGATGTGTTTCCTTCATTAATAATACAGATATATTTGCAGCATGGCTTATGGCAAGATTGTACTCGTCCACATTATCATTCACATGGAGTAAGTAGTGAAGAATATGGGGAAATGCAACATTCTTCTCTTTTCTGCACATATAAATTTGATCACAGTGCTCGAGAGATCATTGATGAAAATTTACTGGATATGAATCAAAATAGTGCTGCTGGTGAAGCCGAACATCATCACTTCTTTGGTATTATCGTTTATTACATAATCTATAATGAGGTATTGAACACTTCAATATTATTGAATAACTTTATACTTATAATGCTATAGGTTGGCAAAAGGCTGTGTTAATATGTTTTGCGGTGGTCTTTGCAATCAGTGGACTGGCGCTTTTCTGTGGCATTTGTGCACCATGTAGTAATCCTATTGCCGTTTTCTTCACTATTCTTATCTTTGTCGCATGTTCGTTATTTTACTGTTTTTTATTTAGTTCTCTAATCATTTAGTAGGATCGAGGAATTTTGAATTTTGAACATGTCGTTATATGGAAGGACCGTGTAGAACATAATACATGTTCAAAATTATATCACAGTTAAAGAACACCAAAATCGAATATTTGGATTATTCTGTCTCTTTTGGGTATCATTGAATCATAAATGATTTACCTATTATTGCAGTATTTTTTTCGGTCGTTGCAAATGCGATATTTTTCTTTGCTGCACATCGAGTTGATAGTCGATTTGTACATGGACTTGTTGGCACTTACGAGGTCAGTTGCTATTACTCTACTTTAGTTTAGGATTAAATTGTTGAAGAGATTCATTAGCTGTGTTATTTTAATTCAAAATTCAGATGTACACTGTAGTTCATTTTTTCTATTTACTGATAAAATCACAGTTTAAACTTTTATCGTCTCGAATTCAAATTCTGCAGGACAGGAAATTTCAGAATGATTTTAATTTTCAGCAAGAAGTTGGTTCTGCTTTCTATTTATCATTAGCATCTACATCTTTGCTGTTGTTTTCATTCCTCATGGCATTGGTATCAACGTACTACTTAATTCAAGATACAAACAAACCTCATGATGCATTTATTTCACCAGTGATGCGCGAATTGGTACCATTATACCACTCTACTAGGCACACTGCCATTTAATTTTGTTGTTTTATTTCGTTATTTGGATTTTGTTATAATTGACGGTACCGCTTATTGACTTTATTTTGAATTTGAAGCATTAATTGTTTAATAAATAAATCAAGTGAAGTTAAAACTGACTTTATGAGATGGATCTTGTGTCTATCTGACGTGCAACGCCAAAAAGGAATATTTTTGAATAAACCTTTGGTGACTCTACGTGATGAATTGTGATATTTAGCTCTTAGTATTGTTACATTGCTCAGAGACGAAATTTCTACTTTTTTTAAATCGAAAATTCCCAACACTTTTATTATCTGAAATTTTTTTACAATATAATTAATATAACTCTGAAGTTTCTGCCAAAATGATGTTTGTCAGGTCTATCAATAATATCATGTTTTGTGCTTGTTTTTTTCTTTACAAATTTTAATCATGGAATGCTAGTGACAATAACTACAAAAAATTTTGAACTATAAATTAATAAGATTGGACTGTTAATTAATTCTTCAAAGTTCAACAAGTATCTACCAACTTAATTGAAGAATCAGCAAAGATCAAAATAATTCTATTTTCGATATATTGATATTAAATTGAACAATTGAAAACAAAAATTATTTAATTTTTACTTCAAAAAACAACGCATTGTAATAATTATTGTTGACATCATGGTTAAATCAGAAGGTCATCATAACCATTTTTATTTAATAATATCAGTCATTTTACTCTTAACTATTCTACAGAAGGTCCATCTTCTCATCATTTCTTTTTTTTTTCAAAAAAGCTCAAGCCATTGTTCTACGACAAGCGACGTGAAGTTTTTTATTTGATAGTAACCTTCTGAAGTAGTTTATCATTATTCAAAAGATAAAAGAACAATAATGATCTTAATGACCATAAATATATTCCATGTTTTCCAGTTATAGAATGAAATTGCTGTCATTCTTTCGTTGTTGCCGGTTTCGTTTTCTTTTTTAATCCAGCTAATTCATTAATATTTGGCGCTTTCACATCAATTGACTCAGGATTATGTTCATTGAATAGACGTAAAGCTTCTAAACCAGCACGTTTTGCAGCCATTTCATGAAGTTGCTCAAGTGATGTGTCTTGACGACAACGACCTCTAACGCTAAAATTTAATTTAAGTGTGGATATTTGTTCTCTTATTAACATTACATTTTATCTTTAATTTCAAAAATGAAATTATAAACTGATAATTAATTTTAAAAAGATTGGAATATACTTGGAGAAATGTTCATAAGGATTTTCTTTCGGAAGTGCTACATTGCAAACATAACAGAAGAAAGTACCACAAGGACATGTCATTTTATTGCATCCTGTTTCTTTCGTAATTCTGCAAGAAATTAAAGTAGTAGTCATCAAAGATAGGAGAAATACTCAATGTCGTATTTAGTGACATTTTATTCAAAATTGGCTCAAGATTTTAATTGATAAGCCTTAAAATAATTCGCTTTTAAATCTTTTGTTCTTATATTTCTCGAAATATATTAAATGGCATCACTGCAAAAAATAAATAACAGATTGTGAGATTCTACAATTTCATACAGAACTTACTTCTTATCACAGGTTGGACATTTGCGAATTACTGCTTCTGACATGCGCTCCTCAATAAATTTACGTTTTTTGGTCTCAAAATCAACGTCTTCTTGAACTTCTTCACATCGCAACGGAATGTGTGATTCTTTTTGACATTTCCTGAAAGTTTTTGAAAAAGAAAGAAAAAAGCGAGATCTAATTAATTGTAGGAGTAAAACTTTATAAGATATACCTGCACGATTCTTTCTGGCAAACAGCATTCAAGCAGACAAGTGTTCGATCTTCACTATTTCCAAAACTTGCCGGGAAATCACAAAATGGACAAAATTCAATATTTCCAATGTTTGAGGTAAGAATTTCATCCTAAAAGATGTTCGAGAAGTTTACAATTTTCAAAATGATTGCTTCCACAACATTTGCGTCGTTTCTTATTATTCGAAGTTTGATAATTTTATCTGTTAAAAACTTTTCCTCGTTTATTTTAGCTCACTCAATGAAATTCCGATGAATCTAAATAATAAGATAAAAGATGATAAATAATGCTGTAACTTTGAAACCAAAATCATATATCAAAATTATTGTACATCTGCGGAAAAATGACAACAAAATAAATTTAAGAATGAATAATAGATTAGGGATAGTTAGTCAGCAAGAAAAGCTAGGCCAACACATAGCAACTTCTAAACAATTATTGAAACTTAATGTTCCTAATAAATGTAAAACATTACTCTTAAACAATGTAGAATAAATAAGCGAAATAAGGCTGGTGAGATAATATTCTGAATAGATGACGTTTCAAAGTGACCATCTGTACACGATGGATCCATGCAAGAAATTCTGTTCATACCTAAATTCTATTTTTAAATTCTTTTTTTTTTTTTATTAAAATGTTACCATAATAAAATACTACCATATTTAAATGTTATCATAACAGATATATATCGTCTTGTTTTGCATAACAATGTCATTTTAAAAAATTCCACTTTATCTTACAGCAACATTAATGGCATTCATATAAAACTGAATCTAAAAGGATTGATTTTTGAAAAATAAAAATGAAAATATGATGGATTCAAATGACAAGGAATGATCGATCTTTTTCTCTCTTTCCCTCTCTCTCTCTCTCTCTCTAAGTGTTTTCCGTTCCATAATCAAAAATTGTAACGAACCATCGCCGATCTGAGCTTCCGTATGTTGTTTTACACAATTCTTACAAAATTCATGATCTCCCTTGCTACATTTCACCATATCTTCTTCCAAATGACAATCCTCACAGCAAATGATACATTCTTTTAGTAAGCTATTCCGTTCTGCATGTTCTAATGCTTCTTTCCGTTTTGCAGCGCAATTTACTTTGTAGTCTGTAATATGCGTGCAAATGTAAAGCCAAAATCAAAGATAATCTTGATATGATGGATTTAGTCAAAACACTAACTAAAGCAGCACAGAATTCAGTTAAGATTCAAATCATAAAAGAAACAAGCCAAAGCGGAAATTTGGATATTTGAATCTTCCGGAAGAACAAAGCTAATTTAATATTTTCCTTCAAATGGGAATTTCGTAAATGAATGAAATTATAATACATATAATGCAAAGAATTCATGTTTCACAGAATAGAAATAATTCAAATACTCTTCAGAATTCAAATTTAAAAAGAAAAAGAACCAAGTAATAACTTAATATTTCCTCTTCATACAAGCAAAATTGCGCTTCTCGAAAAAATAATTCATCTAACGAATCCGGATAATCTGGTATTTTTCCACTATCAGATAATCGTCTGAATTTCACTTTAACATGAGCGTTCGTAACAAAATGAGGAGCGTTTTTACCTGAAATTTGGTATTATAAAGTATTTGAAATTGAAAATTTACAACAATAAGAGTTTTTAATTCTAAAAAACTTAAAATTGCCTTCAAATAGAGTGCACCAATACGAGAATGTTATTGATTTTTCGTTGGATTGTTTACAGTAATCTCGTTATTACGCGTATTCATTTATTCAAGAAGAGAAATTATAATCTTCAGAACATTCTGCAATATGTTCCTCTGAGAAAAATGTTATTATTGAGAGAAAAATACTGTAGTTTAGGCCTGACATGTTGAGAAGTGGCGTACGTTTGACATTCAAGAAGTCACGGATGTACGTAGTATCAGCTGTCAGCTAGCTGCATAGATTGTACAGTTGAAAATTTCGGACAAAAATGAATTTGACAGAAAAAAGAATCATTTTAACCAAATATTTATGAAAATGATATTTTTGTGTCTTGTGCAAATTGGAAGTCAACTCTGACAGTCAAACTTCGAGGCTCTTATTAGGCTCTTATTAAAATAAACTTAACCTCAGTAACTAACTTAAAACTTAATGCACCTGATTTCTAAATTCAAAATGTATTATGTTTGAAGAATTAGTATTATGTTCGGACCAGATGGTTGAAAAAATCTCTGTCGCAATGGAATAAAAGGGCTATCAAAGGTCAATAGTGTTTAATCATCTCTGACGGAGAAAGTATGAGTGCAAAAAGAGAGAAACAAATAAATATTTGTAAAAACGTGAGCTGAATTTTGAATAAGAAATGGATTCAGTATCTAATAAAAGTAAAATCAAACTTTTTGCGAATGCTTCAGCATGTTTCTTCAAGATTCTATAAGCTGGCAATAGCTGTTTATTGCTGTTAATAAATAGTTTTCTTATAAATTTCACATCATATTGTTCAAATTTTCGCGACAAAAAAGCCTAAAAAGTTCAATGAAAATGCCTAATTTCATAAATGAATTAAGAAGCATTGTATTGTTTCATAAAATACAAATGTTCTGGTTTAAAATATAAGAAAGAAAAGAGAAACTATCGAAAATTTCATTTCAAAACGATAATATAAGAGAGAACTGAGAATATGAATGACCTCATTCAAAAAAAAATGAACTTTTCTACAGCATACAATAAATGTTATCATTTAAAATTCACATAATCACACTAATTACTTAATTAAAGAGAAGGTTTTTAATTAGTAAAAAAACCCAAAAGTTTAGCAAACCGTACCATAGCATGCTTCATATAAATTTCATCCGTTTTACGCTTTTCCTCAAAAAATATTTCTGGATTTGGATATATTGCAAGAAATTGAACAAAATCAAATGTTTGTCCATCTTCACAAAGAAAAGCTTTACGACGCAATTCCATACATTCACGACGTACACGTTGTTTAATTGTGGGATAGCCATATCCGAAAAGATCTAAATATCATCAATTTTTACCGATAATATCGCCATTGAGATCCCATTCCATGTGCCATTAGTTAGTTTAGTAAATACGATGAATGGTTACACACCTTATATATTTGACTGAAATCTTCATAGCATCATTTTTTAATCTGTTGATAATGTCCCAGATTCAAATGTAATAGATCAAATATTAAGATATTGTTAGGTCTATGATTAAACAACACTGAAAAAGCACTCAAAACTAACGCTCAACAATGGTTTCTACGCTGCTCATAGATTTGTTTGTGATTAAATTGTAGACGTATGATGGATCTACCGTTGGTACCACCTGAAAGTTGGGAAATTCTAAATTAAGAAAATATGATACTCTCGAAATTTTGTTCCATATTTTCAAAAACCTAACGTGACAAGCAGTATAAAGGACTTTTCGCTCCTCTATTGTCAAATAATCAATTTGTTCATTTTTAATCATCATCAACTGTCGCATATTCAATAGTTTCGCGCATTCATCGAATGAAGTTGCAGTACGTTTGCGTATACCGCTAGGCCCTGGCTGCGATTCCAATTCACCAGTTTCCCAAGTAGCCACTTAAGTTGCTAATAAATATTAAAAGGACAATAACACAATACCTTCAAATTTAAACTGTGCTTGACAATTCAAATCAAAATTATTTTCTATCAGATTATGGGCAGCGATATTGCTGATGGAAAGGCTATAAGATCATTTGAATAATTATTTAATTTAGCTGTATAAGTGTAACTCTTAAAGATTTATCTAACTTTCTCATTAAAAAATAATTAACGAAATTTACCTGATTTGAAATCAAATTTCTTAGCCATTTAGCCTTCAAATTGTGCTTTCATATAAGTGAAAATCTTTTTAAATCGCCACCAGAAGAAAGCTAAAAGAAATTTGCGTAATATATTAATATATAGACAAGCAAACAATATAACTTTAAAAGAAAAAAGTTAGAAAGTTTGTTACCTATTTTCAAGAGGAAAATATTCTTCAAATTTATGACCGATAATAAATTCCACGAATTATCTATCAGATCATTTCAGTTAGATCAGCGCTTATCACTCATTAAGTTTTCAATAAGTTTCATCTAATTTTCATTAGATATTAGAAAATACTGATAATAAAATGATAAAATATGTATTCGATTCATTCGATCTTTTCATATCACTCTTACAATGAAAAATAATTGAAACTTTTTGAGGATTCTTATGTCATAAATACTGATAATTTAACTCTTCCATTGATACCAAAATACTAATTTGAACTTGGTAATACTATCGCCATTTATAATTTAACAATTTTTCTTTTTCCTTGAACCAATCTCATTTCTCTTATTGGTACGCTGGAAGTTCGATTAAGTCATATCCGAAATATATCGATAATAATTTTCCCAGTGCACTGCTCAGTTTCATAATGTTTTATATTCAACTTACTTAATTTTTCTCCAGACATATCAGAATTTAAGATGATTAGTTTCTTTAATGTAACCAACCTATCATCTTTTGCAACTCTTCCTATAGCACCATCAATAAATTCATCTTTGTAAACTCTATCTTCATCCACTTTCTTACTATTTAAATCAAAAAATAATTGAAACAGAACGCGGTAAAACTTACTGTAATTTTCAGTTTAAACCTATTACTGAATTTGATTGCTATGATAATAACATTATAAAAGGGTGAACGAAAAGAGAAGAGAATCTTTTCTGTTAATAGACTTCAGTAGAGAAATGTAGCATGAAAAAGCGGCAATAACCTGGTAGAACATTAGTATTTGGCGGTGAAAAATTGAAGGTCAAAATATTAAAAGATTAAAAAACTTTACCAACTGATACATGTGTATCATTAACACGTAGGTGAACTGTGAAAACCGATTGGAAAATTGGAAATTTGTGATCAGTTAATGAAGAAGGAAATGAATGCAATCATCTTACATTTTATTAAAATATATATGCAAATTTGGGATGACATTTCCTTTTCTTTAAATGTACGATCAGTTTGCTTAAATTGCTTTAAACATGAACCCATTCCGAATATGCAAATTATGAATGTTTGCTTGTAGTTCTGTAAAGAAATGATTTAGAGAATTGATTCCGTTGAGCGCTTTCTTGAGTTTTTCAAACAATTTGCGAACAGGTTGTGTAATGCGTTTATGGATTATTATCTTCAAATAAACTTTATTTAGTGGATAGTATAGAAAAAGGATTTAACTTAAATTAAGACTTCAAAGAATGTTATCGAAATTGAATAATCATCTGTGTCTATTTTATTTACATAATTTAGCTAAATTTCTTTATGAATTTCTGCTCTTTAACTTTATAAACAAAAAAGACTCTACCAAAATGTTTTAGAATTGTACCGTCTTTTCAGATTTCAATGATTAAAATATGATTAGTTAGTCTTTTATAAAACAATCGTACACTATTTATAACATGTAGTGTTATTTTGGTTTTATGACAACTGTTCAGATGTGACAAAAGAATCTACAAATAAAGATTTCTCCATTTTATTGTTTTGAAACTTTTCCCAATTTCATCTAATCATTCTAATGTTCCCATTTCAACACATACATGTCAGTAGTATTGAACATTTTTTGAAAAGGATAAATGTGGACAAAATTATTTTATTCTGGATTTAAATTGTCGCAGTTATTATGTTTGGAGCATATTACATATGCAAATTCTTCCCGCATTTAACAACACCAAATGGTTGTAGTCGCCTAATTTAGATGATGAAGAAGTAACTCTGATATGAAATCGCTTCCGTAGATTAAAGTGAGAGATAATTGAGCAATAAAATTGATTGACTTGTCCTGCACATCTTCATTGGTATTTCCTGGTTATAAAAAATGTTGATTTATCGTATTTAAGTGTATATCTGACCATCATTTATTTTTTCAATTTCATGAGAGGAATTACCGCTCTGAATCTTTCCATACTGTATGTTTGTTAAGTTTTTTCTCACGGATTTGATTTTGATGAAATGAGCTCTTGCTAAAACTTTGCAAAAAGCAGTATGGTAAATTAAATATTATCTCTTCTACGTGTTATTATACCTTCTACTCTGCTAAATTTAAAATGTACGCTAACACGAGATCATCCAGATGAATTATAAGTAGTTACGATTTGTACTGCTTGAATGTAGAGTCTATCAGTTCTTTTTTTTATTAAAACCATATTTTTATGTTTTAAATCTATTAAATCGCTAAATCTTTTGATTGAATAAAAATAAGCAAGAGATTTCTTGTAAGTGTACTTTTGTCAAAATAATAAGAGCAGTCTAATATTAATTCGAATAAGTTCAATTTTCATATTCCCTGTCGATGTCGTAATATTATCAGAGGCGTTATAAGCTCAAATCACTCACAAAACACAAAAAACATGAGGAGGGGAAAATTTCCAGTCTTTATGATTAGTTTAAAACTGCAATCCTCTGAAATGACGGAGGAAATGGAGTATTAGTATTTTTTATGCGGTATTCGATATCCGTAAAAATAAAAGCACAAATCTTCTCATCTTATCATCAAATTCTAATTTCAACTTGGAAAAGTATTTCGTTAAGATATTTTAATGGCACTAAAAACAGCTGAAGAACAAATTTTTTTCATTATAATAACATTCGTATTGTCCTTTGAGTATATTCCCACGATGGAAGTTTGCACTGTTTGAGATTTAATATCAAAATTTTTCGGTAAAGAAATGAGATTTTGCCAGAGAGTTTGAGAAGTATGTTTATGGTATGAGCTTAATATCCGATGTAGATTGAACTAGAGAATGACCATATCAGTTCAATGTCACAATGTGAGCTCCCGAAACCTCGTATCAACTATCTCACCATGAACACCTTACACAATTTCTACCATTGGAACATAACATTCACTGGAAGCATAACAGCCAACAAAAAGGTGAAATTTACGTCCTGATAGGATGAAGTTTATTCATTTATACGCAGGATGAATTTTGTATGAAATTAACTGGGGATGGAGATCATTCTGGTTTGGACGTGTTTGTATGGTGATGGTATGTTGCTCGGCTGTTACGGTTGAAATTTTCCTACTCAAATAAATCCATCTGGGATTTCAGATTTATAGCGACTCATTCAGTATCAGTATGGGGGAAAGTTTTATTCATGCCAAAATGCTTAAAGACGTAGCAAGTGGTGATATTAATGAAAAGCAAAACAATAGCACTTTTATGGAAAATGTTTACGTATTGAAACGTACTGATCAAATTATCGAATTGAAGACCATCATAATGGACAGGTTAATGCCGCCGAATCGTTAAGTGATCATTCATTTAATTTTCATCTTCAAGCTGCTGGAGAAAAGATAGCTTGCATAAAAGCCAGATATAGGTTATAGATTTAATTCGTTTTTTCTGCAGGACTTTTTTTTCATACGAATGTTTTCTCATCTTGTGGTTCCCACAATTTGAATGCATATTGTTTATATGAAGTGAACTTACGCAGAAGTTTTCAGAGAAACAAGTCATTCGGATTTCGTGTTCTATGTTGATCGTTTGATTAGATTGGTGGTTGAGGAAGGTCTTAACCAACTGCCTTTTACAAACATTGAAATAGAAACTCCAGCATATGCAAAGTATGAAGGTATTGCCTTCTGTCGAGGAAATTGCGGGGTTTCGATATGTCGAGGTGGTGAAGCGATGGAGAAAGCTTTGCGGCAGTGTTGCAGGTTACTTCATGAATTTTGGTTATGAATGAGTTTTCACTGATTCGGTTGACTTATGAGCTTGTTTAGGTTACTCTTCATTCTTACTGAGAACTTCTAGCTCGTTTGTGTTTGTTTGAAATTAATTCAACAATGAGAGAAAAATTCATGAAAGAATCACTACCGCATTAAATTAAATTTTTTGCCATTGCGGATTTGTCGATAACTCAGAAATGATAAAGGCTTCAAGCTTTTATTAGCGTACCGAAAATTATGTAATCAAAAATCAAAACACCAAAAGTTTGTCCACAGGTCTGAGGTATAGGACAGTGACCAGGTGCGAAGGACTTCTGGACGACCATTTTAGGCACCCACGACATAACTGTGTAGTATTTAAAAATTCGATAAAGTGCATCAAATTTGCAGGATATGTCAGCATAAGAAAGTGACTGGATTTTAATGCATCTTAATACTACTTTTTTACATTTTCATACAATTTTCTTCACATCTCTGACGAATAAATATTCATAATACTGAGGACTGAAAACACTCTGAGTCATGTATTGTGATACATTTTGAGTGCAGCAAAGATTTTTATTAATGTTTTTCCCGTTATTGCACTAATTCCATGCCGATCTTGTTCCAGGTCAGTTCGGATTGGTAAAATGTTAGTGGGTGACGATGCAAGATTGTTATATGCTCGATTGATGCCAGATATCAAACATCGGAGAGTACTACTTCTATATCCATTACTTAGTAAGTTTTTCTGAATCTATTATAATAACTTCAAATATGGAAATATCGAACGTTTATTTATCCATATAAGATTGCGACGAAACACTTTTGGTATTTTATAATTTTCATAGAAACTTGCATTTTAGCCTTTCATATATATTCATCCGATTCAAGTACTTGCTGATCATTGCGTGAACCATAACTGGTTGGTGAAATGGTCACTATGAGATCAGTGAAAATATTCCTTATACAATAAAAGCCTTGTACATTAAAAATTAAAACTTTGGAATATTTTTTAACGCTAAAATTCAATGAAAGTCGTCCATTTTTATGCGGATGAGTAATTTACCTTCTAAATTTAAAGGCACTTAGTCATTTTCTTCTATGTTCTTTAACCGTTGTATTTCCAGGTACAGGTACCACAATAATTAAGGCAGTATCGGTATTAGTGGAAAATGGTGTAATCGAAGAGAACATTTTACTGCTAACTTTATTCGCAACACCTACGGGTAAGTTTTAAATTTTAAGATTTTGAAATTATTTTGAAAAAAATTAAAGTTTACATAAATTCCGTGGGAAAGACTCTAATTTCAATCTTCATTATTTTCTCATTGGATGTCCCATGCAAAATAAGACAAGGTTTTATTTTGCAGGAATCAAACAGGTTATGAGTCAGTTTCCAAAGATATCCATACTCACGAGCGACATCAACCCCTTGATACCATTCTGGTTTACAACTAAATATTTTGGCACCGATTAAATCATTCTGTACAATCAACTTTGAATTGTTTAAAATATTGTTATCCTATGTGTTTCCTTAAATTCAGAAATTACCGTGAATTTTGCTTTGCTGTCTTCTTTCGAAGTTTCTCAATGATCGGGAATGAAATGAAATGCCGAAAAATTGTAATCACCACTCTAAGTAATTTTTTTTGTTGTGTCTCATTAACAGTTGATTTCACGTGACGTCGTATCAAATAATTGAACAAAAGCCTATGGTATAGCACTTACATACACTGACGTAGTTATTGCTAGTTTAGTTATTTAAAGCATGAGAAGTCCTTTCTTCAAAGTAAATGAAACAATGAATGAATTGCACAAATATTACAATAGAATAACAAGGAAATGAGTGTTAGGATATTACTTCCCAAAATCATTTCTGATCATCTTACACTTTTAAAAATATTTTTAGATAAAACTGTTCATTAAAAGAGAAAACCTCTCTCGAATGAGAATACAAGTCAAAACATTGGTAAAAATGGAGAGAAAGAGGAGGGGAAGGAAAAGGTAATTGTCCGAATTTAATACCAAAGAGTGGGATTATCGTTGAAAGAGCTAAGAAGTAGGCTGAAAATGAGCTTGTTATCTCTCACTTGGAAGGCTTGTATAGCTCAAGATTCATTCGCATACCAGATAGGGGTTACCTTTCATGTCATGCTACTATTCCGGCAAATTAATTTCAGGACCGTGGAGTTTTAAATCAGAAGACAATCAAAAAAGCTAGCCGCACAAGATGGATTTAAGGAGACGACTCACCTAAATTCACACACAATGGTCATCGTCATTCAACCTCATCTTCATCTTCGAAATCTTCATCTTCCAGCTCTACCTCATCTTCATCTTCCAACTCTATTTGTTCATCCTCATTTCCTTCCGTCTCTTCACTCTTTACCTTATCTCTTTCTTCGTCGATATTACTACGCATTACGTTATCATTTTCTGAATCTTCCTTGGAGTCAGCATTATCACTTGAACTACCCAAACCACTTGATACATCCCTACCATCATTCTCCATCTCTTCATCAGTCATTCCCTCTTCATCCCCTTCCTGCCCATCCTCCCCCTCCTCATCATAATTATCATCGTATTCCTCGGACATTTCACCTTCACTTGTACCCTCTTCTTCATTTTCCTCATCTTTCCCTTCATCGTCGTCCTCATCTTCCTGAAATTAAATTTTTTTTACAGATAACATGAATTAGAAAAACTGAAGCGATATCGATAGGATCACAAGCACGAATAGACTTTTTCCTTTCAATAGTAAAATGTGCAGTGGGAAAATGGCAGCGTGTTCCCCATTTAAAATGGCCAAAAAACAAGTATTTCGCTTACAATTTTTCATAACTCTTATCATAATTAAAATATACTAAGAAACTGCAACTAATTCAGCTTATTGCAGTATAAAATAGCAATCTGTTCGTTCATAACTTCAGTGGATAATTTCCTGTTCTGCTTAATATATACATCCTCTGATCTACCCATCAATGGAACACTTCACTCTTCGATCTTCTCAGTAATCACATTCACTGATCTTTCAGTCCAGCAATTTTAAACTATCTGTTAACCTAATCCAATTGCATCAATTACCCAAATGAATGCAGTGAACACTTGCAATATTTATAAGGAAAAAAGTTCAACTTTCAGAGCATTGCTAAATTAAAATTTCGAGTTTTAAACAGTGCTGCCATGAAGCGTTTGGCACAGAAAAAATACTGAATTAAGCGAAAGCTTTGCAGGCATGCTTTAAATTTTTGGATGTAACAAGAGGAAGTCATTTTCACAGAATTTCATGCTTGAAACAAGATTACTCTGATTTGTTCCAAATTTCTTTATATTTCTGTGTGGTGCAGAACAGTCATGGAAAACAAATATTACAAAGTAGCGTGAAGTGCGGAGGGCGATCACATAGACAAAAGATATTCATTACTTACCTTATAAGTGATTCACTTTTTTTGCTAAAAAAATATTTCACAACTTTTAATGCTTTTGCTGTTTGATATAGCCGGTAATTCTATAAATGTCCATGTAAACAGGTATTTACTATGTTGTGTAACTTCACTATTATGTAAATTATAAGACATCTATCAAATGAAAATATGATTTATTTGAAGCCTTTTATCCCTTCTTTATTTTTTCCCAGTCTTCTTCCTACTGTTTTCCACGAAGTATAAAAATAGCTAATGGATGTAACATATTGAGGAACATATATTTTAAAAGTATACTACAATTTTTTAAGGATTTCTTTGATTTTTTCTGTACTATTATCTTTGATTGTAGTTTGACAAATAAAATTACGATAACGAAAAAAAGTATAAGGATAAGCAAAAATAATACCCCGTACATCATAGAGCACTTTTTATATCAGAATTTCAGAAAATAATTTCGAAAACTAAAAAACAAAGTTCTAAATATTCAGTAGCAGAACTTACGGCTGATGAAGGTATCAAGCGAAGAAATTCTGGTAATTGATTGTCTTCAACTGCTTCCTCAAAATCCATATAATTCTGCAAATTTTAATAGTTAAATCAGCAAAAATTCAAGTGGCATCACATGCCTACTGTTTCTATGATAGATATTACACGTTATGATAGAGTATTTATCATATTTATCATATTTTTTAATATTTATCAATTATTAAGATATTGTTCAAACAACATCTTATCCAGCTCTCTCAGTTGTTCTGACGATTAATTTCTTTTTTCCTTTTAATTGGAACGATAATGCCCCATAGTTCTTAATTTTATATTTGCAGATCTCATGATTATCTCTATCTAAATTCTTTGAACTAAGAAAAACTTACTCCTAGATATTCATCATCAACAAAAAACTGAGGCGGTAATGGAATTCCATCGCACCGTTTATTCAGGGCATTTTGCCGCATGAAGTCTCGATACTGTTCATTACCCCGTAATGTTATGTCAATCGCTTTAAATGGAACACCTAATCCATCAAGTACCATTAGCACTTTCTGCACTTGTTTACGGACCTAAAATTTTATTACAATATAAAATTAAGAAGAATAACCTGACAATTCAGTTTTCACTTTAATCTCTTCAATCTCACAATCTTGTGGAGCAGTCCATTAAAATCAGGCCTACTGATGAATTCCAAGTCCGAAAAGAAAGAAGCACAGTGAACGTTTAAATTCAAAATGGTCTATAACATGAAACAAAGTAATGTGCTTTTCAATATGACTCATTTATTTCATGTCTACAAGTTTTTAAAAAGCAAAATTAATTCCTTCATACTTTGTTCTTTTTTTATCTTTTAAATTCGTTTCTTCAATTTAATCTCCACTTCATAGTCTTATTAAGAATCACCTAAATAAGCTACAATTATTATTACAACAGTTTATCTCACAGAATGGAAATTTCATTCTCTTCAATTTCTTTTATTTGACATCTATTTATGCCTTATAATTTTTATATTTGCATCATTTCTATTCCTGCCTTTTGCAAAAAATTAGAATGAAGTAAATTTTTTCCTCTTTGTCACAATGACAGCATTTCTACAAACATAAGCTTATGGTATATAGTGTTTACATTGATATATATTTTAGATGAGGAAAACTGTCACATCCTCTTAGAATTTAGGACAGCAATGATGATCTCTAAAGATAGTGAAAGTATTTGATAGATTGTTCTATAAATATCACGCAGTACGATAATAAGACATTTTTCTACGTATTGAAATTTTTCAAAGAAACAAAAATTGCGAATAACTTGGATGATCACACATCGCTATTGTTCTTTCTTTAATATTTTTTCGAAAATATTTGAAAAATCTGCCAACTTGTCGCTGGAAAAATGCTCACATTCTTCCTCTCTTACTCAGAGGTTGCAAGGAACTTTGTTTTCTTTGTCATACGAATGATAGATATAGAACGAAACAATTATATTACGAAGAATAAAGAACAGAACTTAGTAAACATAAGTGCAAAAGAGGAGAAAGTAGAAACTTTAATTGAAAAGATCTTATTATTGATGATAAAACATACGGCAATTCACCTAAACTGAATTAATAAGATGGAAATCAATTTGAATCAAAAAATAATAACATCAAAACCAGTCTGAAAAATGAAGATAATATCCTCTCTACAATATTATTGTTAATAGATGCACTATGAACAGCATCTTGTACTATAAAAAGATGGAAAATTTTAATATGAGAATATGTTAATTAATGTAATACCAACAAATTTGCATGTTCCTTCTCGTGCATTGGATAAAAGTATCAAATTCTAATAAAATCTGAAGGAGCTAAATTCAATTCGAAATTTTCATCGCATTATTCATATCCCCATTGACGTATGGAAACCTATATGTATAGCTCATACTAAGTAAAAATCAACAAAAATCATTTCTCATTTTCAAACAGTTATATTACCCGTAATTTATTTGGATTAAAAAATCCTGAATTTTTGAAGAAAATTTCCCAAATGGAAGCTGAAGTCCTACCAATAAATAAATAAAGTTACTGCCCAAGCCACAAACTTCAGATCAACTCTTAGATATAATCAATTTATGTTTTGAACTCCCTTATTCCCAAATTCGAAAAGTTAGCGGAAAATTTGATCACAGAAAGTATGCATTGAAGTATGATGCAGTGAAGTTCATCGTAAAAATACACTAAAAATTCGGTATGCTCCTAATAAAAATAAAATATCAAACCTTTACAAATCCACCTCAGTAAAGCGTAATATAATCTGAATGAAAAATTGGGGAGTGATCAAAATTAACAAGATCAAATTTCAATAAGTTTTAATCCGATTTCCCGGTCTGCAAAACATTTCTCATCCACATTGATCATCCCGTATCAATAATTTTGCATGACTTCTTCCATATCTGATAATTTTATAGTTTCAAAAAACAATTATGCTGATTCCAAGTCTTCCTCAATATATCCTGTTTTATATCTTATATCTTTGACCAATCAGCTACCCAATTTTTCATGAGGAATATTTGAATTTAAACACAAGGAAGAGAGCAAGCTCGAAATATTTCAATTTATCGCTTTCAGAATTGATTATAAAAATTTTCATCACCAAAACATTGAATAGTTCCTTTATATGAAGTGATCAAGATGATCCCTTAAATTTCCTTCCATTATTTAAAAGCCAGTTATTTTTTTCTATGCTTACCGAAATTGAAGGACAAAATTAGAATGCTTAATTATATGGAATAAAAATTCCCCATTTCATATATTTAGCCTTTTCAGAGAAACATATAATAAAAACTATTCCCAGGATTCATCAACCATAATGATTGCTCAAACAATGAAATCTTTACTAATTATTTTTGATTTTGATAGAGAAGAAAACATAAGACTTTATCTCATGAATTTGTCTTGTTTTGACAGAAAATCCTATTTTAAACAAACAATCCATACCATATTTTGTATAGTTTTTATGAACGAAATGAAAGCAAATGAGAGAGAAGAAAAAGGATCGAAATTATATTTACCAATAAATGCAATCCCGTGAAGGTAAGAGAACGATTCCTTTGTTATTCGACCAATGTTACTTTTCATTTAACAAGATTTAATGAGTCTATAAACAATACAAGATAACTGATTGATGGATGAATGATGATAGAGTGCGGAAGAAGAGGACAGAGGGAGGCAGAAGAACAAAAGCTTTGACACTTTCGAGCATACATATTTTGGCTCAGGCAATGCTTTCTAAATTTTTATGCAAACATTTCAGTTAATTAATAAAACTAATATGAATAAGATTTGAATAAGCTTATATCACATCTACGCAACATTATATCAAAACTTGAAAAATTCACTCAAAATTCGTTATACGAATTAGACGTAAAAAGATGATCCAAACAAATTCGATCCACAGGAATTCTAGAGAAATGAAGGATAAATAAAGATATTTTTATAATTTGGCATTGAAAGGACAATTAAAAAATTCATTTATTGAGTTAAAATTCAGAGAGTAATTTCCGTACTGTAAATTTAGGCTCTTGAAATTCATGCAAGAACGATGAAGTCGAAGTGACGAAACCCGCAATATTGTATCTTCTCAAATTCATTCCGATCTTTTCCCATTCAAAAAATTCTGCAGTTAAAAATATATCAGTGGTGGGCACGGAAATAGTTATGTGTGATAAAAATACCCATCTTCAAAATATTGTTTTTAAATATGTCACTACAACACAATAGAAAATTATCATCCTGTCAAACTAATCTCTGAAGATTTAGAATGACCAAATCTCCTGAACAATTAGAAAATATTACCTGTCATTAATCTTAGACTTTGTTCAAATAGAAAGAATAGATCGGCAAAAAAATATGTATTGCAAAATATCATATTAAATAAAACTTTTGGATAACTACCTTTTAATTGATAGTCATTGTTGAGGTCACTCAATAGCACTATCAAACAAAATTAAAATAAACTATGCCAGTATCTTCCTAAGACATAAATATCAAACTTCGGAATATGATATGCTTCGGGAAGGCCTTCTAGTTACGATGAGCGAAAAAAAAAACGCTTACCTCAGTATTGGCGGTAATGGAAGCAATATAAACGTTAAGCGTCATCCTCCAAACATCGACAATATTGAGGTTGTACCCAGTTTAGTAAATACGATGAGTCCGTGTAAAAATTTCTTCCAGCCGATGCCTATTTTCTTTTTCCAATAGGAACAATTTGGTTTGTCCACAAGCTGAATAAAGAGTATACTGCTATAGTTTTCTTAAAGCTTTTGCTGAAAAAGCGCAGAGACAAGCAGACGAAATTATTTATGATAGAGATAAAATTCACTAACAAACGAACAGACACATACACATTCTCGTAAAATATTACGCACAGACAAAAGCATAAGAAGAAACATGCGAACAAACACAAATTCAAAGATGCACATAACTTTCTTTCAATGGCACTTTTATTTGTACAACAAAACGAAATAATGCTCTCTTCTCATCATTGATACAATTACTTCTTCATATGATGCGTATGTCTGTGTATGTTTATGTATGTGTATGTATGCATATGAGTGTTTATATATATGCATATGTCTATATGTCTGTATGTATCTATTTAAAATGTCAAGTTATATTTCACTAATTATAGGAGAGTTTTTGGTCTCAATCTGCCAGTGGACCCACCCTTCCAAACTTGAAGATTCAAACTGATGGAAGAAGTATGAGTGTGTGTATCTTAGTTGACAAATGTGAAAATCGCTGAACTGATATTAGACAGACGACCTCCCTTAATCAGTTCCTCTTTTTCATTAATTTAATGTCCATTCTGTGGATGGTCATTCATATCTTGTCCAGCCTTTCTCAAATCGACAGTTTTTTTAAATGAAATGTCTTCTTTTCCTATCCATTCTCTTATCCTTCAAGTCCCACTTCATTAGTTCCTATCGATATGGTCGACCTCTCTTGGTTTCAATTACAAATAAATTGGTTGAAAAAAAAATCCAAAAGAGCTAAGAAAAATTCAGGTGGTGAATATGAAATTCTGTTTCAATACACTATGCTTCTCTCTGTTCTACCCAGAGCGCTTGGTATTTGGAAAAGTGGCCAGGGATGAAATATCACCTATTGTTTACTCATTCACAACAGTAACAACTTTCTCCCTACGGGATTTTTGTCTATATCAATTTTAGCATATCTTATCCAACAATAATTCATTCGCTTATCGTTTCATCACTTTTTTGAGCTAAAGGCTGATCTTCTTTAATCTTCTCTTAGCTCAGAAGAAATATTGACCTAAAGAGATGAGCTGGATATTGGAAAACGTAAATTATGTTTGTTTTAAACTTATGTGACCTCAATTTGAATCACCCTCATCGAAATAATTCTATTTTAAAGTATTCTTCAAAATACCATTTTCGAAATGCACGGAGAATCATCAAAAAAATTCGGAAAAAATTTCTAACGTTCAGCCTTCGAATCCGCTATTTTCATGTTTTTATCAGCACAGTGACAAGTATTATTAGTGATCACAATAAAAATCACCGTTATTACTAAACAATCCAATCAGCAATCAACAACAATAACTATAAATAAACATTCTGCAAAATCAATATTCACACAAAATACTTTTGAAGATGAATAATATCCCAACAGTTGCTCTTGATGAACGATACAAACCGACATATGGGAGTTCAGAACGAAAAACAAACTAAGTATTACAGATTTCTAATGTTCAGTGAATCAGCTGATTGGATTGCTCCATAGAGCTTTGTATCGACCGGATCCAGAATTTTCTTTCATCAAGCGATCATGCTGCCAAAACGGTGTATTCTTCTTATGTTCAGCGTAGTCAATGTCAGGATATTCAGGTTGTTCTGGACTTTTGTCTATTTTTCGCATTTGCAAACGCCTTTTCAACAAATCCGCATGTATTTCCTTTGGATCTCGGAATTGGTCCAAGTATCTGCAATTCAAAAACAAAATTTCAAAATATTAAAGTGTGTCGTCAAATGAAAACTTCAAACCAAAAAAGTAGAAGTCAAATCAATCTTTATAAAACATACAAATTAAACGGTTGTGATCTTAATGGAAATTCTTTCTGGTCCACTTTCACTGGCGGATTATACCGATATTCATAAATTGGTGACTTCATTCCTGAAAGATACTGGTAAAATACACTTATACAAAATACACTACACTTAAATACACTTGCCATTTTTTCGACAGTGCAACATTCGCTGAATGCTGTCCTTATCGATAAGTAAGAAATGCGAAGAGTTCTGGAACTTTATGACAGTTGCAACTGTATCATCGATGATCACGGAGGGAAGAGAGAGGACATACAAAATTGGATAAGGGAACAGGAATTAGCCTCAAAATTTCCTAACAATATTTGATATAAAATTTTAAGATATGAATGATTATAAATTCTATGGAAATACTCGCATATATTCCAAAGAAAGTTCGTCTGTAACAAACCAATTCTATGAAGAGCTTCATTAACAGAAACATCCCATGAGGCTTGCGCGAACGAAAGAGCAGAAGGAGTCCATTGTTTTTCGAACTCTTTATATAATTGGCCAACACTGAAGATTCGATCCATCAGCATTACACTGAAAATCGAAACAGAAAACAAATTATCACAATAATATCCAAAACAACAATACTATCAACTCACAATTATGTCAATCTTATCATTATTTTAATACATTCAATCCTATTTTTTGTTATAAACCTTATTGCAATTTACTAACTTCCATTAACTTTTTATATCGTCTCAACATAGTTACAGTTGACAATACGAACTTTGCTTTCCTTTATTAACAAAAAATATATTGTTGCTAAAACAATCAACACCTACCTTTTTGGTTTCCTTGACGTTAAATTAACAACTTCATTATGCCGCAACAACAAACAAGCAATTCTGTGATAACCAGTTCCTTTGAACGGCACTACTTGCAGATACGGAACTATTTCTGCCCCCTCAGCTACAGATTTGCCATCGGGAATATTGGCCACTAACCAATGGACAACATCGCCATCACAATCATATGGGTTTCCATCAAGATTCAATAATACGAATGAATTGAATCCGCCACCTAATGATTCAACCGATATAGTTGGCTTATTACCTAAACATTGATAATAAAACACAATCTTCGAAATAAAAAGAGACTATTCAACTGCAAGAACCTATACTGGTCTGAATGATTTGAACTAAATTTCAAAAATTTGTTCTAGGCATTTTCAAAATCATCAAAAGGTCTATCTCAATTAACTTATCCAAAACAATATTTAAAAATTTCCGTTTTATTTCGATATATATATATATATATATATATGTACTTGTATCAGCGGCATCAATCAGATTTCCCTGATACAGACCAACGCTGTCCCACTTTAGCTGCATATTTTGTGTATTATGGAAGAAAACGTTTGCGTGGAAAAGATCATCAAATATGCGAAAGTGATGAAAAATACTCAACTGCCAATGCTCCACTGCTTTTAAATCTATTGTTACTGCAATAATAGTATAAACTCTATCATTCTCAATACAAGAAAATTTTGCATTATAGAGCATATACAGAAACATAAAATGAGTTGTTTAAATCTTATCATTCATCATGAAATGATAATCAAACTAACCGAAAAGAAGTAATGAAAAATTCTGTCTAAATTATGGAGGAAAAAGAGAAATGTGAGAAATCAAATATTTTATGGTATCGAAAGTAAAGAAGTCAAACTTACACTGTATTTTCCTAGACAATTTCAGAACATTTTTCGACTCCGATGGTGGCGATGGTATCGGTATCGAATTCTTCCTCTTGAAACCAATATCATATCTTTGTATCTCCGGTACTGTAACAGTAAGAATTATTGAAATTCTGACTTCAAAGTTTTAATTCCAGTTTATTCAAAGAAGACTTCTAAGAAAAGCTCCTTAGCTGAATTATAAAAGCTGGGTGAATGATAGAAAAGGAAATAACCTGCTAAGCGTTCCTTCAGTGACAATAAATGATTTTCTGGATCAATGACATACATTTTTGGGTAAAGTAATGGTTTTGTTACTCGTGCTTTATACCAAGCATTCGGCTCATAAAATCTGCAAGGAAAATATGGAGAAATATTCATCCAATTGCAGATTGATAATAGCAGCCATAGATTTACGTATTAAGCAATCAGATCAACCCCTCAATTTTCGACAGAGTCCAAAACAGAAGTTCAGCGAGTAAAAATGAACCACTCGACACCTTTCCATCGAAGGGAAACTGCCACACTACTATGAGAGATCCAACCCCATCCATATGTTGAAAAGATAATTTTATTTCATGGAGAAGACTTCTATCAATTGTCTAATTGACAAACCAAAATTCATGTAAAATAATTAGCTCTAAAATACAAACCTATTACGATAAAATGCAGCTGGGCCAGCCCAAGCGATAACTTTAGGCCTCCATGGTCGAGCAACACGTGGCGTACCCTTAATACGATGAGCTTCTTTTACATATATATCGGCATAAATTGAACGTGGTACTCGCTTCATTGATCTAAAATTCGATTCAACAAATTTTAAGAAAATTAAGTCATTTGAACTAGAAGGATTATTTTGGTTAAAATGGTTAATTAAATCCCTCACGATAAGCATATCTATGAATCTCTTCGAAGCCTAATGAACATTGTACGGTTGCTGCTAATTCATCCAAACAATCCCTGGTATTTAACCTTCCCATCCTTCCTGCACTCAACGGCCGCATTAAATAACTTCACTTCGTGGCATTCAAGTGTTGTGGGGTTGGGTGTGTTGTTCTGTAGTTAGCTGACTTCAATTTCACAGAGATTTGAGAGTGTGGGATCTTTAAGGTCGATCAATAGTATAGTAAATGTGCAGTGTGAAGGTTCTGGTAAAAAACGTTATTTCCAAGTGTAGCGCATTTCGAAAGTTTGGCTGCAATGAGACGTACATATCTGCTTGCACATATTTGCATGTTTGTATGGCTACCCGCTCGTTTTTATTCGTTGAATGTTCGAGCGTTACCCCGATCGTTTCAACGTTACGGAGTGATTCAAATTGCCGCCCAACATTTGGTAATGTTTGTTCGGCTTGTTTTACGCTTCACTTACAATGGACGTGCGGAAGTAGTTATTCAGTGACGGCAAAATAATATTTTCCAGGCGGTTAGTTGTCGCACTTTCATGCAGACAATGCCGGAGTGCGCTATTATGGATAGAATAACCAATATACAGCGATTTGGTGGACATCGAAGGCGATGAAAGATTGGCGAGAAACGCTAGATGATAGGGAAGCTGTGAAGTGTCTCGTTGATGGACCTGCAAGCAGTGATATACGCCAGGATGAAAAGTGTAGTATACGATCGTTGTGCATGCACGATATGGATATTGTTAAAACAATTTGCCTCGAATCTTTTCCTATACAGTATCCGGACTGCTGGTTTGAGGAAGTGTTGAATGGTAAATTAATTAGTTTCGGAATCACTTATGAAGGTGCACTTGCTGCTATTCTCGTCGCTGAGCTCAAAATCTTATCTCAGTGCAATGCTGAGGTTTGCCATTCTTTGTTCCTTTACAAATTTGATGAAATGTACACATCAAACTTATTAGCACGGTGGAATACAGTAGAGTACATTCTGGAAAACTTCAGGCAATCGAAATAAAAGAACAGAAGAAAGAGGAATGTGTAGATCTCCAATATAACCTGATCACGAAATAAATTAAATGGAATAATTTTGCAGACTTCAAAAGGCATTTGTCAGAAGTGTAGCATTAATGAGTCTGACACTGTATGAATGGATAAATAAGTAGGTTCGATATTTTTGAGTTTTACTTTTAGGATCGCGATCTTTTATCGGGTAAATGTTTACCGGTTGTATATATATTAAGCGTTGCTGTGCGTCCACCTTATCGTCGACGTGGTTTCGCTTCACGTCTGCTCGATCATCTTATGCTCACGGTGGTGCAGCGGCCACCATATCCAAAAGCTGTTTATTTACACGTATTAGCCACAAACTACGGTGCTATAAATTTCTATAAAAAACGTGGTTTTTGCCACCATACTACGCTCTTGTAAGTTTCGTTTTCTTGTTTTATGTAAATGTTGATTCGGTTATCCCAGTTTATTACTAAGCCAAAGAATTGACAAGTTTTTTGCGTTTATTAGTTGCTGTAGATATTACTTATGAAGCATGGGTAGATCGCTTATAATTACAGGAACCTGAAGATGTGCATTGCAAATTATTCCTATTTTTTTAACAATCTTCACTGTCTTATGATAGCTCAGTTATCCAACTAATCACTTTTCATAGTATTTCATATGAGTGTAGATTTAAAGCATGTTTCAACTAGTTAGAGGAAGGAGTAGTGATTAACGATCATATTTAATTCTTGTTCTTATAGTTGATGTTTTTAAAACAATTTGCGGCACTGAAATGCAATCGACTCAGTTATTTTGCTTCTCTAAGCTATTATACTGTAATGTAATCTACTCGTTGCCGCTGATCCTAGGATTTTCTAGTCGTTCATAACTTAGGCATGGTATGACTGGAATCAATTTCTGTTTCCATAAGAAAGGCTCATGAGGTCATCCGTCAAACCATCTCATTTAATCCTTCCATTGGGTAGGTGCTGATCATTTCAGAGCTGTTCACTATCGATTAAGGTGGCATTTTGCTTTTGATAAAATTCGTTACAGGGATTTCATTACAGGAACTACTATCGCATCAATGATACATTCGGTGATGGCTTAACATTTGTGCTCTATGCCAATGGCGCATGCGCACCATGGTCCGTTTATGAACTCTGCTCACTATTTTCTGCTGTTCTTTGTTTCCCACTAAGGATTATTCTCAAAATGAAATACATCTTGGGTTTGTAGCAAATTATTACGCAACAGACCATGTGTTGCGTGTTTTTAGTTTAGGAAAATATCACAGCTGCACCAGATTTTGTTCGGTAACATCAGTGCTGGTCTTTAAAGTTCACGACTTCAAAAAGAATTGAAGGTTCCTAAAATTTCCAATTTTTATGATTCTTAAAAAAGAAAGTAGAAAAAATTTTCATAGTTTTGTTTGCTAAATTCTGTGAATATCCCATTTTTTTTGCTTATTTCAATCACATAAAATGATAGTTCATAACAATGTACATCTACCGCTAGTTTTGAATATGCATTTGTTGATTCCAGTTTTGTATGTCATTCCTGTTTGTTTTTTTATCATAATTGCCTTGTCAAAACAGAAGTTTCATCATATGGAGATGCAGATAAGTAACTGTGTTTGCATCCCAAATTACATCACAATAACTTTTTTAACCTCAGATAAGCATGTATTCATTAATTTTATCTGGTTGCTAAAAGAGTTCAAAGTTTCACTTTCCAAAATTTACCAAAATTTCATCACATCAGTACTCGCGCTTTTGTTTTCACATATATGGTGCTGTGAGTTTCGATGGCCATGCGAAGTCCAAGCACTCGTCTCTTAAGAATATCCAACGAAGTATAAACATTGTATCATTGCTTTTTATGTATTAATCGTTTGAATTTGCATTAACATGTTATGAATTATCGGAAGTTTTAGATCATAGTTTTAGATGATGTATTGAATATGAGGACTTATATTCGAAAATTTTTTTTGAAAATGTATATTTTTTAATGCCTATTAGAGATTATTCTTTGCGGAATTTATATCACGCACGTTATTCTAATATATTTTTGAAGATTTGTGTTGAGAAATTGAGAATACATATATTTCTTTTTTTTTTCTCAAATTCAAAAGAGAAGAAAGCAGATATTTTGAGCTTTTATTTATTTAACATTAAAAACATTATAATTGAAATCCATCTATTTTGTAGAATTTATTTATATAAATTCATTTAAATTTAAGAAAATATTTAAGGTTTTGAATTCAAAGATTGCTAGAACATTTGCTTGGAAAATGGTGTGATTTTACTAAATAAAAAATATTGTAATGCCGTTAACCAGTTATATATTGCTTTATTCTGCTTGTTTAGCTTTAGGAATATAAATTTATGTATAAATGAATCATCGTCAAATAAATGATTGTAAAGAAAAAATTTCATTTGGAAGTTAATTTAGGAATGTTATTCACTTTCCAGTAAAATATTTGGTGGATAAGAATTTTGACTTAAAGAAAAAAAAAGATACCAAGGAAAAAGAATTTTGACTTTAAGTCAAAATTCTTTTTCCTTGGTATCTTTTTTTTAACAGTTGCTATTGAACCAATGGTTTTCATTTTTCAATTTCAAGAGAGGAGTAAACAATGCGTGTTTGAGTGCGGATTAGTTGCAAATTTGAAATGAATGAAAAGACAGGTGCGCTCCAAATTAATGAATGATTGCTACAGGTGCATGTCGCAGAGAACGAGAGTTTTAAAAGGCGTTTATAAGTCTGCCCCATTAGTTCATGATTTATTAGGATTGCTTTCCTAAAAAGGCAATCTTGGTCTGGGTGTTCAACAGTTACGCTATTGGCTATGTGGCTGAAATATCATATTCCTATTAGATTTTAAAAACATCTGAAACTTAAATTACAGATATGGACGGAGATATATTCGAACAGCCACTGACAGCTGAATCATTGCAGCAAATTTTGGCTTTTTTTAAGAAAAATGGTTTGACGGTAAATTTTTTTTCTCTATAAGAATAGAGAGAATTGTCAAGGATTGGTCGCGATCTGTCTAATGACTATAATAAATTATTTTGAGGAATCCGAGGAAACCTTGTCAAGAGAAGCTGCAACCGTTTTACACCTTTCGAAAAATGACGTTGATGGTGACAGTAATAAGTACATTTTCTTTTAATTTATTTTGTAATCGAGTTTTTAATAACAAGCAATAATATATGGTAAGAATATTATCAAATTCCACAAATACTTTGATAATATTATTTTTAAATATTATCAAAGCACTGCTGATTGTATTATATTGCTAATCAGCAAACGATAACATGATGTTTGTACTGCATCACGACCACTCTTGAAATTAATGGGCAATTTTAGTGACGCTATTATGCACGAATTCTCTACGCTTCTGGGTCATATTGATTCTTCCTTTGACAATTTCCGAGCAGAACTATCTGCTTTAATATTTCCGATATTTGCTCACTTATATATACAGCTTGTTGCTGAAGGACATAGTTTGCAAGGTTTGCGTTGGCTTGCGATTATTTCATAATTATATATTTTTTTAAATTCTCTTCAGCTGTTTTTAGCCACTTTGCTTAAGCTAAAAGTTTGGGACAGTTTTATTATTTCAGCGGCCTTATTCAGTGAGAAATTTTGTCGATATATACCTTCGATGTACGAAGAACAGGCAAAATTGCTTACCCGCATTTCTACTCATAGTCAGGCCGCTAATCATGCATTGGTTCAGGCTCTAACGTACAGTTTTTTTCGATCTAGTTAAATAATTGCATTGTATTGGCAAATTCCGAAATTTTCCTTAAAATTTGTTCAGGATTTTTGAAAATTGTAATTGCCATAATTTATGTTAACGAATTTCCAGGTGACAGTGGTTTCCAATTTAGCCCACTGATTTTAGAAATTATGTTTAGAAGATTGATAAAGTTAAACGATACATTTTGAAGGAAGAACCAGTTTGCTGTTCGCATATCAAAATCAGCAATCAAACAACTGGAACCTTTCTTAACCCGAAATAGCATTGTTCGGGACGTGATGCGAGATCACTTGCACATTGAAGGTGATTTTTCAATGTTGAAGAATCTATGGATTTCAGTTTCCTATTTATGCTTTACATTTTTTTGGCATGCTTGAGACATGAAAATATCCTAATCGTGATTCATTTACTTAAGAAGGTATTTTTCCCTTATTCATAAAATAATTGAAATTTCAATGCTCTACAAGTAATTCTGAAATAAAATGACATCACTGAATGGGGTATCTTTGGAGTTTGTTAGTGAAGAGAAAGGAATTTTAAAGAATCGTCGAAATTTGAAATTATATTAAATGCATTTAGCAATTGATGGTTCGCGGACAAAACCAGCTACAGAAGCAAGCCTGGGAGGTATTCTTGGTCAAATCAGCAAACAAGGTAATGTCATTCACTTTTCAAATTACCGTGAAAATTCCCATCTGTTTATGAAAAATTTTGATTTGGGAACAGCCACTTTGTTTTTCCACTTCCAGAAGTTTTATGTCACATGAGTGGCTTCTCATTAAATGTGTTATCAGTCCCCTGTTAATTACCTTTTTGCTAAAATCATATTTCACTTTAGGAAATGCTTTGAATAACTTATTTGTTTAATTTTTATCTATCTGAGCCTAACTGATTTTCAGAAAGACGGCATAAAATGTTTTATGGGACAATTAAGGAAGATTTTTCAACACAGTTAGGCCTTGAAAAAAAACGGCCAAAAGTTAAAGAAAGAAATGATAGCAAAAAAAAGGACGCAAATGGACCTACACCTGATCGAATACCTCTACCAGCAGCGTTAGTCATCGTACTTTTTCTTTCGAAATGTACTTTTATTAAGAAATTTGTTCTTGACAGAATATTTTTTCCTTATTACACAAGTTTTGGAAATCCATCAAAATCAATTACAGCAGTGAAAAGAGATATATGAAAGAATCGGGTAAAAAAATGCGCATTTGTGTTGACACACCACCATCTGTCTGTCTTTATACAGTGCTGAACTCTCCTGGTGGTCTTACAGCATCTGATATTGCTGAAGACAGTGGAGCTTTGGCGTTGGGTTTTGGAAATTCCAGAATACAGGTATACTCAAGTTGATGTTTTATCTTGACAGATTTAAACTCAGTTTCTGTTTGATAAAGAACTGTTTGATCTATGTGATTTTTTTCGCAATATGTATTCTAGTCTGCATGGCTTTATGTAAGTTTATTGTTTTTTGTAGTAAATCTCTTTAGGTTTTAATACAATTATTGCACATGAAAAAAGATGAGTTGACCATATTAAATTTGCAAGGGAATAAGCTTCAGGCAGGAAAATGGCAGGATACTGCAGAGCAACTACGTTCATTTTCTTTGGTTACTGTTTTGCGAATTTTTCAAAATATGCAACTTTTTTTTCTTTTTTCATAGAAAAATTATACAAAAAAAAATATAAAAAAGAACAATGTCCAAGTCTTGAAGTGCACAACCTTTCAATATTTAATCAGAAAGCTTTGTTATTGTTATTAAGATTCATGCACTAAATGAGGAGAAATTTCGACCGTACAAAAAAATCGATCAGTTGGAACTAATAGAACAAGAATCTGAGGATGCATTGGATCAGGTTTACGATGACACGGAAGCGTCGACATCTCTTACCTTTCAGGTTAGTTTTGTTTTGGTCCGCTGGATTGTAACTTGTCTCAACTTATTCATAGCTTGTATATATATATATATATATATAAAACCTTATAAGAAACTTGATATTTTGCTGAAAATCCTCATCTGTACATTATTTTTTTTTATACCAACGTATATATATATTTTTTCTTCTTCCGCATCCGCTTTTGGCTCTTTTGTTTGTTTGTGCTCCAGCCATAACTTATATTTGATTTCCGAGTATCAGATGCACAAATATTTCTTTGTCCACTTAAAACCCACCTGTTTTCAGGGTCATAGCGGGCCAGTTTATTCGTTGTCATTTTCTCCCGATAAACGCCTACTGCTTTCATCATCACGTGATGGAACAGTTCGTTTGTGGAGTCTCGCCGTTCGTAGTAATGTTGTGGTATATAAGCATGCTGCACCAATTTGGGAGGTCGATCTGTTATTTCACTCTTTTAGTACAAAGTTATATTTTTGCGAATTAATATGTGATCCATTAAACTGTGAACAAAAATTGGACTAATTTCAGGTGCAGTTCTGCCCACGTTCTTATTATTTCGTGACTGGTAGTGCCGATGGTGCTGCAATGCTATGGACAACCGATCGTTTGCAACCATTACGCATTTTCTCAGATGCATTGTCAGATGTCACCTGTATTGATTTCCATCCAAATTGTAATTATTTCGCAGGTGGTAGTGACGATCGCTATGTACGTATTTGGGATGTTTTATCTGGAACATGTGTACGATGCTTCGCGGGTCATAAAGGATCTATTCGAGGATTAAAGGTAAGTTCAAGGAAAAAACTGCGTCCTAAACTGTTTATTATTAGGCTTTTGAAATTTAGAAATTGAAAATCCCCTAAATGTGAAATAATTTCATGTTGAATATGGCAGATTATTGCCCTATCGAATCAAGCACCATTCATCACGCTGTTTCATAGAATCATCCACAAATTTAAACTCCCCGGTTTTTAGTTGTACTATAGATTCTATGGTTTTTGAAAATCATCAGCTTAGTGCCTGGCAAACCTTGCTTTAATTTTACTCGAATTTGTTCGACCGTAATCTGATGTTGCTGGTATTCTAATTAATATCTCCCGGCAATTAAGCCTCTTTCAGTGAACATGCACACAGCATTTCACTATTTGCAATCACTATTACAAATAATATTCATGATAATTCACTACCTGCTTCATTCAGATTTCGCCCTGCGGTCGGTATTTAGCATCATTGGGAAGTGAAGGATCACTTGTTCTCTGGGATATGGCAGTGCAAAAGATGGTTTGCATGCAGGATGTCCCTGCACTTCCATGCCAGGTACCGGTAGAGTTCTCACGTGATGGAGCAGCCTTAGCCGTTGCACAAGCCGACTCAGCGTTGTCATTTTATTCTGTGGATACAGTTACAGCTCATTCCGGTTCGCAGGATCATTTAAATAATGAGCCGAAGTAGGTTAATTTGAGTCATAATTCCTCGCAGTTTGCAAAAGTACAATTCGAAACCGAAATTAATCTCTTTATAAAACGTAGTGAATATAAAAAAGAATCATTAGCAGTCGATGTACTAATGACTATATCAACAATATCAGAACTAGTGATATATGCAGAATCAACATCTTGTTTAGAGTCATGTTCAAAACCACTGTACGTTTTTTTTACGACACTTTCTTTATAGGATAAATCCCACCGGTTTCCATCTATACTCATACGCTACCAAAAATACATCAATTGTCGACTTGCATTTCACACGACGCAATTTGGTTCTGGCTGTGGGCGCTTATAGGCAGTAGATTACAACAATGCTATTGAGAATCTAATAGGCATCAGTAGGTTTAACTGGAGAAACATTTTCGTGTTGTGTGTTCTAACAGTTAAATGTTTATGAAAGCTATATCGCCAATAGTTTGGCAAGAAAAAAAAACGTCCTATATTTCCAAATGTCGTCTATGGCAAATGTAGATCCGCAATCTACATTTGCCGTAGACGAACACTGATTATTGTATTGTTTTATCGTAGTCTTAAACTATTGCAAACATCTTATCTCTAGTCCGTGATCTAATGACCAAGACATAAATGTTTAGATTATGAGGGAATTGCAGTAGCAATTAAAATGATGAGGCAGTAATTTAAATACATTATGTACAAATAAACATATATGATAACCATAACTTACTGGATAACTCGAAAACGACCGATCAACAAATCTACACTTTAACAATAAGTAACAAAACCGTTTACAATGTAGTTGTTCTTTTCTTGTAACCCGAAATTGCACAGCTGTGTGTAGATTCATACAGAACTTCATACTGCGATATGAAATTTCGTTGTTACAGTTTGTGCTACACAATATCGGAGCTGCTAGCACATAATTGTAATGGCTGACAATCAGATTTTTCCATTCTCCCTATCCATATGGAATACAACACTTGGATTGCTTGACCAAAACGACGTTTGTTGTCTAGAAATGTTCCGTAAAGGAATTAAACCTGAAAGTGCTAGCGTAAAAGCCGTAAAGTAGATTTCCCCAATCAATGTCGTGTCATACAATGCAGTAATTGGGGTTACTGCATTTTCATAACTGAATAATATAATGCTTACAATCGATATTACACTTCTACCGAGGTCGCAGGAAAACACTTTATTCTTCCTCTGTTGGTAACCACAAATTCTGAAAAATGATAGGTATATTATTGCAGCAATTAACACAACGGTGACTATTTAGGCTTAATAAACATAAATTTAGTATTTATTTAAAAAGAGATGAACTTATTCATAAAATATTTATATAACTTTTACGATTTTCCAGCACTAAACACTTACTAATGTTGTACAAGCCGTAGCTAGCATGAAGAACCGTGGATTGAATAATATTTTATGGATAAGTGGAGAATGTCCCGATGCAAGCTTTGCAACTCTTTGTCCAGTTGTTACAGACCACGCTACTATACTGCTATCTGTAGAACCACTGAATACATACTGCGCGTCAGCGCAAAATGTTGCATCCAGTTCAATACCTTTACTATTTTCGTGACCTAAAATGAGCAACTTCGCAGTTTCTAGAGAAATGTGCAGTCTTCTCATATATGTTTGTGTTTCAAATTATGCCCTGAACAGAAAGCTTCAGCAAATTAAGAAACTGATGATCACTATTTAAATAATGAAAATAACGATAAAAGTTCTGACACCCGAAGTACACCAAGATAATAACGTCTTTGTACTTCCATTATGTTTGAGAAAAATAAATTCTATCCAGCAGTGCGTTAATAGCTCGTGAATGCCGGTCGCATCGAGTTATCACGACCATCCACAGTTTTCTCCACGCAAAATGATTTGAACTATTTTTTGAATAGAATAGTTATCAAAGGAATTGAACAAACCTCTTAAAACGTGGACCAGTGTTCCTTTAAAGGAATCAATAAGAGTAACAGAAGACCCATTCGTCGTGATCATAATCATTTTACCATCAGGAGAAAACTTCAGACCAGTCCAGTCTTCTTTTGCCTCATTTTCCACCTTAAACGTCGTAAATGGCCCCTGAAAAGAGTGCAGTCAAATATCTCAAATATTATTTTCGAAGATTTTTGAAAGAAGTGCATTGTCTAACAAAAGATTAGAATAATCTCGCAGTGACGAAATATTAGTGATATATGCTCTGCGACACAATCCGGCATTGGATATAAGTCTTTGTTTCAACAAAAAGGAACGAAATACCAGTAAAAAAATATCGTGCAGAAACGATTGTTAAACCGATATCAGTTTAGGATTCAACTTATACAACAGGAACAAATATTTCTGCGCTATCTCAAATACCACATACAAATGTGATGGCTGAAGTATAATGTCTCTTACAGTGAATTACTTCGCACAGCTTTTTCTTTCTTCAAAAAAAAAGCCGAATAGGAAAATCAAACCCACCTTATCAAATGACCGCAAGTCATACAATTTGATTGTGTCAAAATTTATTCCTGCTGCAAATATCAAACCTTCCGGGTCAAAAGCGGCAACAGGTCTTGAAGGCACATGCATCAAACCCTAAAAACAAAATATATGAGATGAGAGAAACCAACAAGTCTGTTCAGTTACACAATGCAACAATTCAGTAAAATACTTTAAAATATTCAAAAATTTTCAATTCTCAAAGAAGTTGAATGAGAATTAGAAAAGCATTAGGCTGCAACATTAAAAAACAAATGAAAATATACCTGACAACTTTGTATTCGCAGATCCCATAAGCGAATTGTTTTATCCAAAGAACCAGAGAGAAACATATCATCTAATGGAGACATACACAGTGTCACTACCCTGGTAGAATCAAAATAAAATTAATTTCCAAGTAACTCAAAAAACAAATGAGTGAAAAGAAAACAAGTTACTTTTTTTGATGTCCAGGAAAATATCTGATGTACTTGTTATCATGCAATGACAGATATCGAATAACATCTAAAAAAGTAAACACAATAAGGAATTCAACAGTTTGTTATCTATAATTCATTCTGACTACTTATTTATTTACATAGAACTATTCAACCCGCGCTCTGGAATTATAAATGCTGGGCTAAGTTTGTCTTATCAGTTCCCATGGGACAGCTCTATGAATAAGTAATGCTTTAAGAATGCCTGTTATTTGTACCAATTTGTACCAATGTTATTTGTACAATTAACTGCTTCCAATCAAATTCTTCTTGAAACGAAGTTAGAAATGATAAAAGAAAAAAACCGTTAACATCTACGCAGTTAACTGAAAACTGACCATCGACTTTCGTGGAACAGTGAATAGCATTTGATGTGTTGTGTGCGAATTGTATCAAATCCACGCCATATTTTTTACTATTTACCTAAAGACTTACGTTCTGACCTAATTTGAAGATGAAGCTAGAAAAATCAAAAAAATTATTATTATTCACTCGCACTTCATTGGAAACTCAGCGAGCTAATTTCCAAATTTACGATACAAAAATCAAGGAGAAATACTTTCTACATACAACTCATACAATCTTACTACCACAAAGATATTACCGAACGACTTTTTTGTC